>JAWNPP010000119.1:0-16199 GCA_035047445.1 Drosophila siamana | reverse complement strand
TCTGGACAACGGCACGCAGTACATCGGGTGTTTTGAACTGCCAGTTTCGTATGCACTTGCTCACCCTACACCAGGACTCGCCGTGCATTGGCTCTGCGGCAATGCAACGCTCCAGGACCTCCTGCTGCTGCTGCTCAATGCCATGAAGCAGCTCAAACTTGTAGAAATACGCCCAAGCATCACCCAGGTCCGGATCGATTTTTACCTTCATGTGAAAACATAATTATTATTAAAATGAAACATCAATAAATAAATCAGCTTCCGCTTACCGTACGATTGAACCAGTCTCTGCATTTGGAGAACTTGTGCTCCGACCAAAACAGCTTGGACACGGCCAGCAGCACGTGCGGGTCGTGCTCGCATTTCTTGAGCGCATCCACCGACTTTGTCTTGCGCTGCGGCTTCGTCTCCATGAAGATCGCCTCTGCCCACAGCTCACCGGCATTGGGACACTCTTGCAGCGCTCGGGCCATCATTGTGCTGGCAATCTCCTTGAGCCCAGCGCGCAGCTCCACACGTATGGCCTCCAACCACAAGACAGCCACCTTTGGGTTGCGCAGTCGTCCTCGCTCCAAAATCGAACGCGCTTTGGTTAGCACACCCTTCCGCTCCTCAAGATTGGCAGACAGTATCCAGAGTGGTATGGAAGTTGGGCATTTCTTCAACGCCAATGTGTAGGTGGCGGCTGCATCGTCTGTGCGTCGCTGCTGCTCCTCAATCTGGCCTTTCATCATCCACAGTTTGGGGAATTCGGGAAACACTTCGACGGCCTCGGCCAGCAGACGCAGCGCCTCATCGAAGCGTTCCAGCGCCCACTCGAGACGCGCCGACTTCATCATGACACGCGGCGTGGGCGCCGAGCCACGCGCCTTTGCCAGCAGACGGCGTGCTCGCTCATACTCCGAGTTCTCCGACTCCAGCTTGACGGCAGCCAACCAGATATCCTCGGAATTGGGATTCGCCTGGAAGGCCAGCGAGAGAATCCCACGGGCCGCAGGCACATCGCCAGCCATCCACTTCGATTTGGCGCCCATTAGCCAAAGTATCTCGGACTTGGGACAATGCGCCACAGCGCGTTGCAGCAAGGCTTCCAGAGATTCGCGCGTGCCGTGGTTCTTCTCAAAGTATGCGGCACGCAGCCAAATGCTCTTCTTTGAGGGAAACATCTGTAAGGCGTGAGCGTAAACAGCTCGGGCACACTCAAAAGCATTCTCCTTGGCGCACTAAAAAGAGACAACAATTAGCTAAAGAAATTAGTTCTACAATAGATGTACTTACGAATTCGGCATCGTCGATCCAGGTCTGTTTGCGATCCTCCTCCTCCACGCCAATGCCAATAACTGCCTTGACAATTGCCTGACAGCAATTCACAGCGCCCGATTTCTCCGCTTCAATAGCCTCCTGGAACCAGTGATCACGATTGATCTCCACGCCATTTGCTGTCAACGAGGTCAGCGAACGATCGACAATCTTCTCAACCATGTGTATGTTGCCATTGGCCTCCTCTAGCTTGGCTGCCGTCGTCCAAATCTGCCGATCTGTAGGAATATTCTCACGTGCCTTATTCAACACCTTGCGCGCATTCTCATACGTCTCTAGGCGTGCCAAGGCAAGCCACAGCTCCACACTCGTGTTGCAGCATTCTACTGCACGCGAAAGCAAAATGCGCGCATCGTCTGGGTTCTCTAGCTCCACAGCCGCCTTCCAAAGACGCACTGAGTTGGGTATGTGTTCCAGCGCCTTACGGAAGACGCGTCGCTTGGCCTTGGTCTCAGTCTCTAGATCAGCCGCCTTAATCCAAATGCGCACCGATGTCGGAATGTGACGCGCCGCTTGGGCAATGACAGCCTTGGCCGTGTCGGGCGGTTGTAGACGCGCTGCCTCCAGCCAAAGATCCTCAGACTGCGGATTGATCTCACAACCACGCATTATCAGATTACGCGCCATTTGCACCTTGCCGGTGACTTCTTCCAGGCGCGCCGAAGCAATCCAAGCAGGCGGGTGATTGGGATTTGTTTCGCGCACACTCTTCAGCAGCAAACGCGCCTTCTTGATGTCATTGATGTCGCCACCGTAAGTGGGTATCATGCTCTGCAGATCCGTTAAATAGCCCTTCGGATCGACCACAGTTTGACCTGTCACAGAGTCAGACACCTGTGATAACTTCACATTCATCAGCGTATTACGCGCCTGTCCAATTTTTCGCAAATCCAAATCGCCGGTGGGCGTTAACATGCCGGGCGTAGCCACGCCAGGCACCATAGAAGCCAGGCCGGAGCTGGCATCCAGCGAGGATGCGGTCTCGCCGCCCAAATTACGCGAGAGCACGCTGTCTGGCAGCGGTGTAAATTTCTCAGCGCGCGGATTTCGTTGCTTGCGATTGCGGCTGTCTCCCACCTCAGGAATGGTGGACCATTCCTCCGAGGTGACCGTGGCCAGTGAACGCTTAAGATCGCTAAACTGCTGCTGGATCTTGGGACGCTCTTGACGATAGCGCTCCAAATCCTCGCGCAGCCGTCGATCGCGATACTCTTTGCGTTTCTCGTCCATGCGTTTCTCTATGGAATCATATATGGCATCCGCCTCCTCGTCGTCTTTGTCGTAGGGATCTTTCGAAAACAACGAGCCACTATAGCCGCTGAACTCGTCGTAATTCGAGTCGTTCAAGTCCTCATCCTCCTCCTCCTCTTCGTCCTTTTTCTTGCGCTTGGTAGCAGGCGGCGCATGGCGATCGTCGGATACATCGTTGGCATCACGCGCTGGACCAATATCAGAACGTGTGGTAAAACCAGTGGCACTGCAACATAAATTAAACTATTATTTTCACAACATTAAGTACTAATGACATGTTTAAAACTTACCCTCGACCAACACCGGCAACGTAACCAAGAGGCGCCGGCACTCCCAGGAAATGCTTCTTATTGCGGTTGGCAATCACCGCAGCTGTTATGTTCGACATTTTCGCTTATTTTTACGACTATTTTTCTATAATAACAATATTGAAGAAAATAAACAAAACGTTTACCCTTGCAGTGTTGGGTCGCGATAAATTAAGGAACTACCGATGGAGCAGAACTGTTTAAATGAACAAGTTCCATAACAGCTGTTCAACTTTGGCGGCTTAATTAAACAACCATTTTTAATTGGTTTTTACACTAAATACCAATAAAATATTAATAACAAAGTCAGTAATTTAACATTAAATAACTTTAAATAGCACACAAGAAGCTAAATACATTCACTTCCAACATTAATATAAGCTCAAATGAGGATAACATTGTTTTGCGTCGAACTGTTACGCAAATAGACGCTATGACTAGAGATGGCAATTAAAAAAAAACATGGATCGATAACATAAATATCCAGGTCAGAATTGGCATATCAACAATGTTGAATTCGAGTATCGATAGCAATAATCATTCGATATAGTTTAAGAAAAATCGACAAGCAGCAGAGAACTTTAATAAATTTTTGCAAATTACTCTTGCTCTCAAAACGTAGCAAGATGCCTGTGCTGCCAATGCCGCCGCTTTTGCAGGTAACTACTCAATAAGTAGCACACATTACCATCTACAATTGCGGCATACTTTCTGCACAGAATGCCGTAGAGCCAATGCAAGTGGATGCGCCACCAAACGAAGACAATGAAAATAATGAGGACCTGCAAATTGTGGTGGAGAACCCAACCATCGACCTAGAAGTGTACGCCAATCAATACACAGGCATTGCTCGTCTAGATCGCCTAATCTACGTGGCTGACGTTTGTCCACTTTTCGCTTTGGAAGCACTCAAAATGGCCATCACTTATGTGCAGTCCACCTACAATGTCAAAGTCTACCAAATGCTGCACAAGCGACTGAGCGATTTACAAGCGGCAATTGGCGGCGGTAATGCGGCTGCAGTAGCTGCCGGTGGCGCTGGAGCCGGTGGTGAACAGGCTGCTGCTGCAGCTGTTGCAGTTGCCGCTCTGCCAGATATTGCTGCTCAACCGGCCGCCGCAGCTGCTGCTCAGGGAAGCGGCAACAATGCCGGCGTCGGGGAAAAAGATGCCTTTGCCTACGACGCCGTCTGGGTGGACACGAAAGTGAAGAAGGCAGCGCTGAAGCTGGAGAAACTTGATTCGGATCTTAAGAACTATAAATCAAATTCCATCAAGGAGAGCATTCGCCGTGGCCACGACGATCTGGCCGATCACTACTTGAGCTGCGGCGATCTGACTAATGCCTTGAAGTGTTATTCACGTGCTCGAGATTATTGCACAAGTGGCAAGCATGTGGTCAATATGTGCCTGAATGTTATCAAGGTGTCCATATACCTGAAGAACTGGGCGCATGTCATGAGTTACATCTCTAAAGCGGAGAGCACACCGGACTTCTCCGAGGGCTCGAAGGAGGCCAATGGTCAGGTGCATACTAGACTGGAATGTGCCGCCGGTTTGGCGGAATTGCAGCAGAAGAAGTACAAAGCGGCAGCAAAGCACTTTTTGGCTGCCAATTTCGATCATTGCGATTTCCCAGAGATGATCTCCACCAGCAATGTGGCCGTCTATGGCGGTTTATGTGCTTTGGCCACCTTTGACCGACAGGAACTGAAGCGTTTGGTCATTGCGTCCACATCGTTCAAACTGTTTCTGGAGCTAGAGCCGCAGCTACGTGACATTATCTTCAAATTCTACGAAAGCAAATATGCCAACTGCCTCACACTGCTCGACGAAATACGCGACAATCTCCTGGTGGACATGTACATAGCACCCCATGTCAGCACACTGTATACCAAGATACGCAATCGTGCGCTCATCCAATACTTTAGCCCCTACATGTCGGCGGATATGCACAAAATGGCCGTCGCTTTCAATTCGACGGTAAGTGATCTGGAGAACGAGGTGATGCAACTGATACTGGATGGCCAGATTCAGGCACGTATCGACTCGCACAACAAGATACTCTACGCCAAGGAAGCGGATCAACGGAACAGCACCTTCGAGCGTGCCTTGGTGATGGGAAAACAGTATCAGCGTCACACCCGCATGCTAATCCTTCGTGCCGCCATGCTCAAGAGTCACATACACGTGAAGAGCGTTTCGCGTGAGACCGGCAGCAATCACGGCGCCGAACTCTGTGTGTCCGCCGGCTCCAGCACCACCACGCCCCTTGCTCGCATTTAAAAGAGGAAAACTATACAACACTATTATATATTGCAAAACATTCGATACATAATATGGGAGAGAGGATAACTTCAATAGACATTACACTATATAAAAGTTTTCCTCACTTTTCTGAGAATTTCATTCATTTGTGCGGCAAAATAAAGTCTTATAGCGAAGCTAATTAATTACAAGTGGCTTTTATTTGTGACATGGCAGCAGGACAAAACAAACAATCGTTTTTGGATCTTCTCAAAAACCCCAAAATAATTATTAAACTCAAATTTTAATAAATGATTAGTAATCTTCGAGTTAACAAGCAAAACAGAGATCATATACTGTTCTATTTCATTAACAAATTAAAAAAATAATTTTTATGTTTTATTAATACCGATTTTAAAAATGAAAAGATAAAAAAAAATTTTTTTTTTTAAAATAATATTAATTAATTTGAAAAATATTAAAATTTTATATTGGTGAGTCTTCTAGCAGATTACAAAAAATATAAATGCTTCATAAAACTAGCGTCTATCGCGATCTCGGCGTTCTCTGTCACGACGATTATCTATACTGCGGGAACGCTGACGCCTTTCCCGCGAACGCCGTTCTTCTCTGTGATGACTGCGCGATCTTTCACGATGGCCGTTGCTACGGTGATTGTCCCTGCTCCGTTTGTGCGACTCATCCATAGATTTCGACTCATTTCTTCGACTTGCTGGTTCCCTGATGCGATGTTTTCTATTAGGACTCCGGGAACGAGATTTCTCACGATCCCTACAATTAGACGCTTCATTCTCCGAGTCAGAAGAGGTGGACGATGATGAAGAACTCTCGTTGCTGCTTTCTACAGTTTTTTTGCTTTTCTTTTTGCTGTCCTTTTTGGATTTCCTTTTATTTAGCTTCGATGACATTTTCTCACCCTTGCGCTTCATACGTTCAATTTTCTCGAGCTTCTTCAGCAGTTTAAGTTTCTGCTTCTTGCTCAGTGATTTCAGAAACAGCAATTCAGGATTCTGTTGGTGGGCCGCACGTGTTGCCTCATCGTCTTCATCGCTGGGCACCAGTTGGTGCCGCTGCTGCACATCCTTGATGCTCTGCAGCTCCAGTGCAGATTTCTTCATCATTAGGCCGTCCTCTTTCATTTGCTCCTCAAGCACATTCTTGGACATTATGTCATTGGCCTCCGATTCAGAGTGCAATTTGCGTGCCTCGCTCATTGATATGCTGTACATGGTGCACTCCTTGTCGGTATTAATGTGTCCCCACTTGTGACACTTGAGACACCGCACATTTCGCACCTGGATGCCAAACGGTTGATCTCGGATCTCAGTGTCGCCTTTGCAGTATGATTCACGGGGTGCATTATATTTGCGCTGCCATTCGAACTTGTACTCTGGCTCGTTGTCATCCTTCTCGCGTTCCTTTCGCACGCCTGGTGGCGGCTCATACATAAAATTGACGCTCAACTTGTCCTTGCTGTCTTTGCTGAGCATTGCCTTGTTCTCGTGCAGATTCTGTTCTTTCTCATACTGTGTCCGCAACTCCTCCTGTTTCTTTTTGTACGCCTCCGCTTGCTGCTCGGCCATCCACACCTAAACCAGCAACAACATAAGATTAATCACTTATTAGTACAAAGCATAAACGTTTGGTTTGTGTCACTTACCCGCTTCAGATTGTCTCTGGATGCAGGATGAAAGAATTTCTTGCACATGTAATTGTTGAAGCCTTTACCCATCTTTCTGGCTTGGTAATTGTTGTGTTGCTTATGCCTAAAAGTACAAAGTTACAATTTACTGTTTTGCTCCCAGTTCCAATGTTTTTCAATGTCTGTTTTGGTGTGACCACATGCTGAATTTCAAAATATACTTTTACTTAGAGAAAATACTGACTTGATAAATTGTAAAAAAAAAACAATAATTAACAATATATTATATTATTATTATTGTTTTTATTATTTATTATTTATATTATATTAGCCACTCTTTGAATATTCTCATCAAAAGACTCAAAATATGATCGCCACATTTTATACATCAGGTGGTTTATATGAAATTTTATAGCACTTCCCACCAACTCCAGTGTGACCATGTAAAATTACTGAATTGGGTTATTTGCTATACAAAACGCCGAGGAACTACGCAATTATTTTTAAAAACAAATTAACATAAAAACAAATTTGAAGATGTCTGATGTGGATCCCAACGATATGGTGCACTGCCCCTACGACAAAGCACATAAAATGCTTCGCAAAAAACTACAGCAGCACATAATCAAATGCCGCGAATATTTTAAAGACGAGGTCGAACTAATGGTCTGTCCATTTAACAAAGCGCACTTAATACCCGAACCAGAATTTTTCGTAAGTATTAATTTATAAGTAAACCAATTAACCAGTAAACATTACTTTGTATTTCCTTTGCTATCCAGCAACACACAAAATCTTGCAACGATCGCAAAATAATAGCGCACTATCAGCACAATGCGCCCGCCGAGCTCGTTGAAGATACGAAACACGAGAAAATCGAAACAGAAGAAAACTGGGACGACGACGATGTGTCAGACTACGATCCCGAGATATACGCTTCTAATGCAAATGTGCTGCGTTCGGCAAAAGGATTGTTTCCAGCTCAACGCAAGGCTTTTGTGAAGGAGGAGCGCAAACGTTTGCTGGCGGAAGATCAAAACTATGGTAATGATGCTTTAAATGAAAATAGCAGTGTTCTTCAAGCAGCACCAACTTATAGCATCCCAACGAGAGTTACAACATCATCATCAAATCGGTCAGCACCCTATAAACGCGCAAATCGACAGCGGTAAACAAATTAACTTAAATGCGCAAACACCAAAAATAAATAAATCGGTATACGTACAGGAATGCTAATATAACGTACATATATATTTTAACGCATATCAACTTGTCATTTTGAAGATTTTTTACTAGAAGCATAAATCAATCTATTGTTTTTCGGCTAAGCGACGTCGCTCACTTTCCCGGAAATTTCTGCGCACCGCCTTCGAATGTCCCTTAAGTGAGCGAATTATCACATTCTCTTCGCAATATTTGTTAGGGTTGTAGGAGGGCACGGGGGGCTCATCATCCCAGTTTTCATCGCACTCCACCAGCACTGGCTGTGGCGTAACCGCACTTGATTCGTGCTGATTCGATCCAGAAGCTTTCAACCAGGCTGCATCCGGGCAGTCTTTTAAATGATCCTAATAAACAAATGTCAAAGCACCAAATAATATAGTTGTATTCCATTAACTTACAGATAGCTCTTTCTTCTCAAAACGATGAGTTGTGTTAAATGGGCAGACAACCCATTGTTTAGAATTTCCCAAATTGCGGCTGCAACTAATTAAATGTTTTGCTAGACGTCCGCGGAGAAGTCTGTGAGATTTGTCATAAGGACAGGTCACAAAATCATTGAATGAATTCGATTCAGCCATATTTTATAAAGAAGCAATTCTATCTATTCTAAATATTTTTGTAGGTACAGGCAAGCAGAATTACAATAAAACACAATGGCGGCAGTTTTTGACTAAAAATGACTATCAAATCAGAATGTGACCACACGTTTTGTTTAAAAATAAACTATTTCAAATCATTCCAATGCTACTAGACTGCTTAGGTGTGATTAACATTTTCTTAGTGATGGGAAAAAGTGAAGTTGTATAACGGGAAAGTAGTATTATAAAATATACTAAACATTTTTCTCCGATTCAAATCGTATTGATTGCCGATGCGAACAATAGATGGCGTTCACAGTGTAAACTGCTTCCCGTTTGGGATATCATCTGATTTGAACAAATATACAGAATGCTGTTAAATAAGAAATACATTTGCACTAACAATGAATTGGTATTTATGTAGACAACTGTTATTATTAACAGTTTTCTTCACTAAGCAGAAGATTTCAATATTTGTGAGAATTCCATATTTAAAAATTGAAAATTTGTTAAGTATCGACTGGAAACAGGCATTAATTTGTAGTTAAGTATGAACACATATTAAAGAAACTCAAGCAAAAGCCGTTTTAACGATCACTATCTATTTTGACTCAAAGGTGTTAGTCACATGCGAAACTAACGTGCAGGCATCAAATAATTATTGAATTCACCTTTAGAGCAAGCCAAATCATTAACACAGAAACAGAATTTAAATTTACAAATTTTGGGAAAATTTAACTCTTCTTTATTGTAAAAGAATTGCGAGATTTTCTCACTTCACACGTTTTGTTTTCTCATTACACTAAGCGTCACGGTAAAAACTGTAAACAGAGACGTTGGCATTGAATGTTGTTGTTGGTTTGCTGCTGCAGTTGCTGTTTATTGTTGTTGTTTTTGTTGCTGCTTGCAAAGCTTTTACGCGGTCTCCATGGGCTGGGCAGCGGTCTCTTCGGTGTATTTGCCCTTGTCCTTGCCCAGAGCAGCCAAACGTCCCTTGCTGCGACGCTCCAAGATGGCCTTGCGATCCTTGTCGAGCTTAAGCTTAACAATCAACACCTTGCTGGGATGGATACCCACATAGACGTTGGTGCCGTTGGCGTTCTCACGCTGGATCTTCTCGACGTAGACGACGAACTTCTTACGGTAGGCCTGGACCACTTTGCCGACCTGGTTGCCCTTGTAGTGACCACGGATAACCTGAACCTCATCGTCACGACGAATGGGCATCGAGCGCACGTTGTACTTCTGACGCAGCTCCTTGGACAGAGGGGCGGACATCAGGCGACGGCGGATGTGTGAGGGAGCCTGGAAGTGACGCTTGCGGTTCTTCCTGCGCGACGATGACACAAACTGGTTCAGTTTCATTTTGAATGGGCGTGCGGGCTGCTGTCGGTGAAACAATTCCAATCATTATAAATATTCATGTTTGAATCCTCTTATAGGTCAGTGCAAATTGCTCTCTCATTTCGCTTCATTTGTTTATCTTTGCGTTTGCATTTCATGACGACGAAATTTGAAACACTGTGCAATTTCGCTTAAATCGTGTGTGCCACAATTTGCGCTACACATCTTGATTAACAACACTTCAAAATAAACAATGATTGCAGAGCAAAAGCAAAATTATATTGAACACGAAAACTTACACCAAACTACCGTCGTAAAAACAACGAAAAGAAAGAATTTTGACAGCTGCGACCGGCGGAAGTGTCAAAATCGCTGACTCAAAATGGTAACTGTGCGCTATGCAACACTGGCATCAAGACCATATGTTGCTCAACAGTTGTGCAACTCTTAGAATTTCTCAAAATTGCTTGCTGTTTTTTTTACCATATTTGCTAAGTTTTACAGAAGTCAAGAAAGATAACTACGATAAGTACGCTGTAAATTATCTACTATAGACGTTTTTATATAAATAAATTCTAAAAAGACACGTACAAGTACATGAAAGATGCCGCCAAGGACCCTTCTCACTTGATATGGCAAATACTTTACTTATTTATTATTAATGTTTAATCTATTATTGTATGAAGCGAAAAATTAATAATTTATTATTATTATTATTATGTATTTGATTATTACTAGGTAACATTACTGATAACAGTTTCCCTTACATATTTATAATCGGTTTGAACATTCTGCTAATAGCAGTGATAGAAAATGTGTTTTGTTTACGATCACTAATGTGTTGAGTAATCTCATTTATCATGCTTGCCGTAACACCGTACAACATCCCCAATATGCACCACACTTACTGTGTTGAGTTTCTGCGACCAGAGCTTTTGAAATCTTGATATTCTTCTTGCGGATCGCTCACCAAAATCAAGTGCTGGAGTCTAATTGAAAATTAGTTGTGCGTTCGTAGTCAACTACTGCTGTTGTGCCGTTTTTGTGGGAAGAGCTCGAAGTTAGTGCCCAGTCCCCTTCTGCTGCTGAGTGTCCCAGCTTCATTGATTCTTTACATTCTTTACATAGTACATACATACTATCCCCTACACACCATGATGAATAGTCTGAAGAAGCTGCCCATGCGTATGGTAGGTACAACAACAGCATTGTTGCCACACCTCTTTAATTCCCGCACACACAAGTCTAATACGCAGCATGTATTTATTTAATGGTTTTTTTTTAGCTGGCCAATGCAGCACGTCAGCAAAATGCTACCATGTCCTCGGTCGCCGGCTTGCCTCCTCCATTGACTTACCTTACCGACGATGAGAAAATGATGAAGGAAACGGGTAAGTCCTTGATCACGAACATTTACATATGTACATAGATAAGTCGAGTATCCTTTGGTAGACGAGTTTATATAGGCCACTAATTTAGATAAGTTTTTTATAGACAACTTCAGGTCTCGGTTTGTGTTACGTAATTTAAACATCGCATGTTGACTTGTTGTTGCTGCTGGTAGTCTTTGTGTATTTATTATTATATTCAATTGTTGTTTTTTGGGCAACAAATACATTAGATGCAGTTTTATAAATTTTATTTTTATTTTCTAGCATAGCAGTGTTAGTGTGTGTGCGTTTGTATGAGCTGATAAAAACTGTACATGCTTTGTTTGATTATTGCCTGTTTAGGGCCAAAGGGAGGGGCGTGGCGATGAGCCAGATAAGCATATTTAGGTATTAATTGTGGTAAAATCCAGCGAAAAACTTAGTTTTCAGCTGTGGAAAACTATCTATGGCACATATATATGTATTTTGTATGTATATATGTATATATGTATGTATCTGCTTCTCTTTTGCCACTATTGCGTTTTTTATGATATTTGAAAGCAGCGTTGCCATTTAAATTGAATTGATCAATTTGGACAATAAAGCAATGCAAATTATATAATTAACTGCTGGTTAACGAAGAGACCGCTGCCAGGATATGTGTTCTTGCTTAATAATTTGAAGAGTCCAAAAATAGCAGAGTTAGCAACGGCAGGATCAGCCAGGATGCCATTAAACTCACATATTCTTTCTATATATAGATACACATATACTTTTACATATACATATGTACATATACACATACTTTATTTGACAACGTGGCAACTTCAAGGTCTGGGTCAAATTTTTATCTTTCGGTTTATATAATTTAATTAATAATGTATATTTTAGATTATTATTAACTAAGGAAATATTTATTTATTTATTATTAACAAATATTTTAAACGCAATTGCGTTTTGCCTGAAACAAAATAAACTAAATAATATCTAATGCCTGTTTAGAGGCGGTAGGAGGTGGGTGTGCTAAAAATAGCTTTTGTCTGCAGCCGCAACTTCTACTGCTGCCGCCGTTCGGCTTCTGCTGCTGTTTTTGCCGAAAATGACGGACGAACGTCGGTGGCGCTGAGCACTAAATTGCTGCGCATAAACTCAAAGCTCGCTTTAGCTCGTGGGAAAGGTTAAGAACGTGTGCGCGCGTGAGTTCAAATGAAGTTATAGTTGAAAAAAAAAGATACATATAAGAGATATGATGATATATCTGGAGTGAGAGAGAGAATTAAATTAGGTTTTTAAAATTGCAAGGATCCTTTTAACACGCGTGTCGTCACGAGTCAGTCAGCTGTTCAGTTGCCTATTTGTATGAACTCCACAGCGTTACACTTGTGATAGAGCAAATATGCGGCTGTGCCACGCATCCGCTCAAATGTGTCCACTGTTCTAGTGGGTGCGCCGGGCAATGGTGTGTGGTTTTGTCGCGTAACTCTCCTAGAGAGTTGAGCCAGTGGATGGGGGGAGTTGTGCTTTCCTCCTCAAGTCCCCACTGATTCTTAGTTGGAGAGTTGACATTTTTGCTTTTATTTTTCAATATACGATGAGATTGGATAGGGCGTTCAATGTGCGGTTTGTGGCCGGATTCTACTTATCACTTGTGTTGCGTAACGTTATATTTATTGCATGCAAATTGCTCAAGTGCTTTTGAGCTTGAACTAAACGGGTTTTAAATGAGGCTGTAAATCGTTTTCAGATTATACTGTGTAAGTGAGAAAAGTGAAAAACTAAAGAGCTTGCAGCAATAAAATATATGTCAATGAAATGAAACCAATGAAAGACAAAAAATATGTCCGAACTAGAAGTACAGTTGCGTGCAAAAGGTATGATTAGTCGACCTATTAAAAATCAATTCAAGTGTTAACCACACAAAGGTCAGCAGTGGCCACGTCAGGACAACAGCTGTTCAAAACCACATGCTTTTCACTGGAAAGTGGCACCTTGCAATTGGAAAATGTTTAGAAATTCCATTAATTACTCAGCATTTTTCACTATGTAATAAATTGTTCATAATATGCAAATATCTCATTCGAGCCCAAAGTGGGCGTGTGTTTGACGACAATGTTCTCGACGTCGTTGTCATTTGGTGTGTTTCCGAGCAAAACAAAGCGACACAAGTCAAGAAAAGTGCTTTAAAAAGATCAATAAAAAATAATAATATATACTTTATGTCACAGAGAGTAGAGAGTAGTGCAAGTGGGAGAGAACGACACACGAGTTGAGAGCAAGCGGCTTTATTGATAAAGTGGATACACGCGTATGTTCGCACACATACACACTGTAGACAAGCTCACGTACACACACACGTGCAGCAAGCAGATAAATAACGTTGTGGGGGGACCAGTTTGATAATGACATGTAAAGCTCGTTAGAAAGCTTTTGAAAAGCCACGCCAAATGATGATCTTCATAACGGCCGCGTTTGAAAAAAGCTCAAGCATAAAGCTTTTTTCACAGCGTCTAATTTTTTCCCGTCTTTGCTCTTCTCATTTTTTTTTTAGTGGCCAAGCTGGCCCAAGATCAGATTCTGCCTTTGGTCAAGAAAATGGACTTTGAGCACAAGTTCGATCCCTCTGTGGTGAAGGCTGTGTTTGAGAACGGTCTGATGGGCATCGAGATCGACACCGAGCTGGGCGGCAGCGGCTGCAACTTCATGACCAACATCATTGTCGTCGAGGAGCTTTCCAAGATCGATCCAGCTGTTGCCGCGTTTGTGGATATCCACAACACGCTGGTCAACTCGCTGATGATCAAGTTTGGCAACAAGGAGCAGAAAGAGAAATATCTGCCCAAATTGGCGCAGGAGTACGCCGGCAGCTTTGCGTTGACCGAGCCTGGCGCAGGCTCTGATGCTTTCTCTCTGAAGACTGTGGCCAAGAAGGATGGCAACCACTATGTTATCAACGGTACCAAGATGTGGATCTCCAACTCTGATGTCGCCGGTGTCTTCTTGGTCTTTGCAAATGCGAAGCCCGAGGATGTAAGTCTTAATGGGTGAAAGGATTAATGGATTCCGAATTTCATTGAATTTCTTTCGCCTACTTTTTCAGGGCTATCGTGGCATCACCACCTTCATTGTGGAACGCGATACTCCCGGTCTGATTGTGAACAAGCCTGAGGATAAGCTGGGCATCCGCGCATCCGGCACCTGCATGATCACCTTCGACAATGTCCGCGTACCTGAGGAGAACATTCTGGGCACCTTTGGACATGGCTACAAGTATGCCGCCGGCTTCCTGAACGAGGGCCGCATTGGCATTGGCGCCCAGATGGTGGGTCTGGCACAGGGCACCTTCGATGCCACCATCCCCTATCTGCTGGAGCGCAAGCAGTTCGGCGATGCCATCTACAACTTCCAGTCCATGCAGCACCAGATCGCCACCATCGCCACCGAGATTGAGGCTGCTCGCCTGCTCACTTACAATGCCGCTCGCCTGCAAGAGGCTGGTGTGCCATTCCTCAAGGAGGCGGCCATGGCCAAGTTCTACGCCTCCGAGGTAGCGCAGCGTGCCGCTACCAAGTGCATTGACTGGATGGGCGGTGTGGGCTTCACCCGCGACTTCCCCCAGGAGAAATACTATCGTGATGCCAAGATCGGCGCCATCTACGAGGGCACCACCAACATGCAGCTGAGCACCATTGCTAAGTGCATCAAGAAGGAGTTCTCTGGTTAAGCCAATTACCTAGTCCTTAAGTTTATGTTACAAAGCTGAGATATCGTACGTCAGATACGTCAAGTGCATTTACCACGGCTGGCTAACGATCGATCTGTGATCGTTAATTGTTCATCAGTTGGCTTTCACTGATCGTTGCCAACGCGTTTTCATCGATTTTTTTCTGTTATATATTGTATTAAATACAATTAAAGTTTTAATAATGTAAGGCATGGTTCTAGTCTAATTGGAATGTCCATCGGTTGTGGTAAAGGCAGCCAGGAGCACATTGATCACAGTGATAAGGAATACACCCATTATAAGCACTTCGTTGGTTCTCACATAGTGGCGACTTTGACGACAATGTTTTAGGCGACGCTGTGCAACGATCGAGACATTAGTTTGCCGGCTTGGTTCGGGAATCCTTGAACTTACCTTGAAGATCAACTACGAGGCCCACGAGCACCTGCAGCACAAGGGAGAGTATAACGAGAGCCAAACTGTAGTAAAAAGTGGAGGCCTCATGATTATAGGTAATCAAGAAACGCAACTGATTCGCATTCGCCGAGAGCAAAGCTATATCCATTAGACCTGAAAGCACAAAAGCTCACTCCAATGATTATATAATCCCACAGTGGCTACTTGACTTACCCTCGGCCACATTTTTACTCGTCGCATAACTGTGACCACCGGAGAGCTCGCTGGGACTTTTCTTGCCTTTGGCCTGCGCTGTTGTTGTTACCTCTTCGAGTCTTATGGCCTGTTGCTCGTCCACTGTTCCCTCGGAGTTGCAACATTGTCCCGTAACGGTGCTGGCAAAGCTGCCCTCAGAACTTAGGGCTTCCTCCACTTCCATAACCACTTCTTTGCTGCTGCCCATTTTGGGTGAACTAAGCGCGTTAATTATACAATAACTACTACAGGGCATTTTTACACAATAACAAAGCTCTGCTTTTGTGCTGTGCCTTTTGTAAACATTCATTGAAAGTTGCGGTCTGTTCTTGTTGTGGTTGATCCACTGATAAAATACGCAACCATGACACTGACCCCACTGTGCGAGCGTTCCACATGCTCTAAATGGAAATGGTGTCACCAAAAAGGTTCATATCCACGCTACAAATAGACCGCCTGAAAGTGTGCTAGAGATTATTATCTGTGTCCAATGTAAACAAGCAAAACACACAGCATCGAAATA
>JAWNPP010000118.1:0-96247 GCA_035047445.1 Drosophila siamana | reverse complement strand
TATTAATTTTTCTTAAAATCTACAACAGAGCGGCAAAAATTATTTGAAAAGTATTTTATTTGAATTTTTTTTTTATTTCTATATTTTGCTTAAAATAGTTGCTCAAAATTTGCAGACTCCCCATTTTTATTATGAAATAAATCACATTGCCATTGCACATTGAAAATTAATTTAATTTAATTTCATTATTGACTTATTGTCTTTATTAAACCATTTTCAATGCAGATTCACGACGACTGATGACAAAATGTTATTTTCTTTGTACCACTCCTATTTATTGAAATATACATACATAATATTTATTGCAACATACAAATACACTTTCCTCATGCCCAGGTAATAAAAACTTATAAATCACATAGAAAATCATCTACAACTTACTCAACTACTTCTACATTGGAATAATTAAAAATTTCTTTATGAAACACTCGTTCCGCTAAAGCTTGCTGAAACTAAAACACGCTTGAAACTTTTCAATAATTTTGCGATATTACACGTATGTGTGTAGAGCATTCGAGATTTAACAAGCTCAACAGAACTTTTTCTACCTAATACTACGACTGAACTACTATCTATCATATACTCGACGATCGACAATTTGGGGCCTCATCGCAGAGGTCGCTACAAGTTCCTGGACTCGTCTGTCATATATATATTTATGTATATATATATACAGAGAAAGTAAAATATATATTATATATGGCGAAGAGCAATCGCATTCAACTTGCCCACTGTTATGGCTCGCTTGGGTTTCTGGTCCTCCCACTCGATCATGTAGAGAGCACTGGTCACCATCGGCAGAATGTGCTGGGACCAATGATACAGATGCCGAATGCGCTCAAACTCCGAGAAGATGGCGGCAACGAGGTGATCGGGGAAATTGTTCTTTGACCGAATGTGGACATCTGGCGTGTCACGGGGATAGAATCGTGGGCACTTGAAGATCAACTTGCAACTGATGCGTGACTCCAGCGGCGTCTCGGTCTCAATGTGGCCGCACACAAACACCTCCAGCTGGAAGAAATGACGCGACTTTCGCACCTTCATCGGACACCCGAGCAGAGCGGCTGTGCGCAGCTCCGAGTTACGCAGGGCCTTGCAGAACGAGCCTAGTTTTTCCAGTGGCACACTACCCATTATTCTAAAATACTGGACAGAATTTATTCGAGTAAATTAAAATACGGAATTTCAGGCTGGCACTAGCAGAATGCTACAGACACTCTGAACAACAACGAGGCAGCACACAAGCCAAGTGCGGGCTACAAAGCCAACTATGATGCCATATTCTCGGCTTAAATCTGTTGAAACTGAAGTACACTGGGAGAAGTATGATGTTCGCAGCAGTAGGATACAATTCCGAATATAAGTGGAATCGACTTAATTTATAAAAATTGAAATTTAGTTGGTTCTAAAGGTAGCGAAAAATTAAGAATAACTAACTTCAGCTTAACTCAATAAAGTAAGTTTTTCCTTTTAGTCTGATAATGGTTTCTAATCAATTGACTTCAACGTGTAATTAAGATACAAGACAGAAAATTATTAATGTTGTTGTTGCAAGAAGTATGTGTAATGAAGACTGATTGTTGGCCATAACTTAAAACAGTCTTTTACGGTGGGGTGATGTTAACTGCCTAATTCAATGTCTATCGTTGGCCTTCTTATCGAAGTTTGAATTGAAATCGCACAAAAAACTATCGTATTTTACGAATTGCTTATTCTACAGTTAGTCTAGTATTTTGCACTGCCTTTAAGAATTAAATTTCTCTGGCTTTCATTTTAATATCGCTTGTGCTTGACTTCAGAATTTAATCTTTGTTTTCTTGGACTTCTTGACTCTCCTGTCCTTATTAAATGTGTGTGTTCGAAGGTCGGATGACAATTGAATAACTAACGTATTCATAACATGGCTTTCGAAATACCGGCCTAGCGAAATCAATGAGAAAGTCATAGCAAAAGTTTTAATATCATTGTTCACTTGACGCACTTGTGCTTTGGCCATTCTTTGTCGTTGGATTCTATTAAAATCGCCTGTCATTGCTGCCTAGCATCGTGTCGTTATTGTCCGACCAGCAGAGTGCAAACAGAGCAAACTATCAGCTCCGAGTCAGTTTGACTTGGATGCGCATTTGCGTTGGGGGCTGGGCAGCTGCTTGGCAGACATGCTTAGTCCCTTAGACATTGGCATTGCCGGCGAGGATGTTGTCTTCTGGCAGAACCATTATTCTTCAACAACGTGCATTATATTATCCTTTGGCTGGGCTGGGCTGTGCTGGTGCTGGGCACGAGAGCATGAGAGAATGGGGTGCAGAGGAGTGTATGGTATTTGTATGCAGGCTGGGGCGCGAATTGCATTTGGGGATTGGGGCATCACACGACCGGGGTCGAGCGGGCCTTTGAGCTGTCGTCGCTGCAATTTGTATTGCCGCCTTCGTCGTCGTCTTCGTTGTAACTTGTTTTTTATTGGTTTTTCTCGTTTTAAATTTCAATTTGGCGCTGGGCTGTAAGCAAGATGTACGAGTATGTACAAGTCGTAGCCCTTCCGTGTGGCATATGTTGGCACGCCAGGTGCAGAATGCAGAGGCAAGCGACCGGGGCGATTTATACGCGTCACAGCGTCAGCTTGACAGTTTCCGTCTTGGCAGCTAACTGAACTGTCATTCAGAGCGAAGACTGAGGCAAAGACTGAGGTGTGGCCTGGCATTCCGCGCCGTTCTGTAAGTATGCGCCTCGATGCTCTTATTATGCTATTAGGTGTAGGGCCTCTCACATTTTACACCGCATTTAACCCCAAAACATGCCACTTAGCTGCGCGCATTTATCAATGCGACGTGGCACGCTGGGCGTATACTTGATTTTAGCACCGTACACACTAAAACACAACACATCAAATTATCAGACATCAGCATCATCATTATCGTGATGATCATCGGTTCGCAACATTCAATACGTGTTTAACCTCACGGCCACAGTGAAGGCTGTGAAAGAGCGATTATCAAGCGTTTCCGTAGCCGTTTCTGTTTCCGCTTCCTATTCCCATTTCCATTTCTATTCCCATTCCCATTTCGCTTTCCCAACTGCTTTTGCCCCTTCCCATGCGATTCTGTGCTCAGCCTTTGCATCGTTTTGTGGCTTACAGCTCTTCCACAGCCCCCAAAAATTACATGCCTTTGTTTTTTATCTAATACTGAGCCGCATTTTCAGCTCTTAAGGACCATTCAACGTTCGACTGTGCTCAAGTAAGTGAGTTTGTATGTGTGTGTGTGTGTGAAACGTGCGTCTGCCTGCAGTAATTTTTCACATTTGCACCCAACAATTGGGAGCTTTTCGTCGTCGCCTGGCTCTGTAACTGTCACCCCTTCCCTTCCCGCCCAACTCTGCAGCTGACTCCTTGTTCCGCATCTTCTGCGAAGCTGCTGCTTGTGCTGAGCGTATGTAATTCGATCTATTATCAGTTGTCATCGTCCTGAAATTCTCGCATTCACATAGGCATTGTTGTTTTGCTTGATTTGCGCCTGCAATACTCAACAGTATAAAAGAAATTCGGCACAGTGTCGCAAGTAAAAACGAAAAGCCATGTAAACTTAATACAAAAAAAAAAATGCATATAGACAAAAAATTAATGAAATAATTGTAGATTAAGCCTTCTTCAAATAAGAATGTTGTCAGTTGTTGTAAGAACGACAAACATTCTACAATTAAAGAATATATTCTCAATTTATTAAGTTAAAAATATCTAAATTTAATCCAGAACACAAATACTTAAATCAAGACCAATCTCTTTTATGTTTCAGTTAATTCAAACAAAGACAAAAAAATAAATTTTTTTTTTTTAATTTTTCATTTTTTTTTAATTAACAATAATTTATATTTAGTTACACTTATTAATCTATATTTAAATATTCTTTAGATTGCTTCTAGAGACTTCAAAACACAGATTCTTCATTTTATTTCGAATTGTTCTTAATCAACAATTATTTGTATTTACTTACACTTATTTTATTAATATTTCTTACTATTCTGAAGCATATTTCAGACTTATAAGTAACAAAAGTGAATAACAAATTCATTAGTGTTTGAATAGAGATTAAATATTCTAGAAGTAATTGTCAGTAGTTTATGCCAAATATCTTCGATTTTCGACCTAAAATTATTAAGCTTAATTCCACTGTTCTGGAACCAACTCGATCCGAACACCTTCGGAGCATCCCAATTTAAGCTGAACACATTGTTTCACGTACCATTTGACAACTGAAATTGGAACTTTTTCAAGCCCAAAAAACACACACACACAATCACACACAAAGGCAAACGAATACACTCGAAAAACACACAAATACAAATCCACACAGGAAGCGCCAGCGAATTTCAAGATGACAATAGAGATGGAAGCAATGATGGAAATGGGCTTCGAGCTAGAGTTAGAGCAGGAGCAGAAGCAAAAGCAAAAGCACAAGCACAAGTGGAGCAGGAGAGATGCGTGCCTAAGTGTTGCATTTACATGCGACGTAATACAATTTGTGCCCTCTGCCTCGTGGGCGACGAATGCGCTGAGGCGTGAATTGGATAATTTATACTATACGCATTTGTGGGCAATGAGCAGTAAGCAGAAGGCAGTAAGCAGTCTGCAGGCAGTATGTGCAGCGGTAGAGCGACATCTGACCCCAAATCCAATGAGGTATGTGGACACCAGTGCCGCCAAATGTTGCAAGGGATCGAAGGGCGGGATCCGTTTGTGTGGCATGCGAATATTAAGCAAAAATTAGCAACAGTTGCGTGCCACAGTCGACCGTCGACAGGCGCATACGAGGACGAGTATGTCAAGTTAATTTAATGTAGCGTGAATTGTGTGTCTTTCCCTGTCTGTGTTTGAGTTGGTATTGGGATGTTGTGATGGGGTGTGAGTTGGAGTGTCAGCTGCGGTGCCTAGACAACAACTTAAACATATGTTACGCCTAGGCGATGCTACGTGCAATAATTTGCGCAATTACTTGGCAAATTTCTTCTGAATGCCAACACCAAGACTAAACAAAAAAAAAAGTAGAGAAATAAAGGAGGAAGGAGAAGAATCTTTCGCTCTTGCTTTTCGCCTTGTCTACATCCATCTCTGTCCTGGCCTTGAGTACGTGCGCGCACATGTTAAATTCAAATAAATTATGCCTCAAGGCATTTTACAATTCTATTGCCAGCTTTTAGGCACAATATTGTGAATTGTGCTCAAATGCGCCCGAAAGTTGTTTTTGCTTTCGGTTCCTGCTCCACAAATTATGTATTTAGTTTGGGAAGGAGAGCGACAACGAGAACGAGAACGAAACGGGAATGTGTGGCATGTGTGGGAAACTACGTGAGAGGCTTGTAAAACTGTAGCCAGTGGCCTGAAAAAATATTGAAATTGGCTGCAGACCAAAACTCGAAGCTTGCACTGCACTTTAATCTTTAACGGGCGCCATTTGACAGACATTTGCTTACTTACTTGATTTAACCGATAGCCATGTAGAGAGGATAGAGTATTATAAAAAAAAAACACAATAATTTAAATGCTTTCCTTAAATTTACTTAAAATTGACTAATAAACTTGTTAAGCACAATTTTAGCAGCTGCCCTGTAGCAGTTAATAGTTAAGCTCTGTTGTTTAGCATTCACTGGCTCTGTATTTCGGCTTAACAGTTCTGTCAATTAGCTATCGACGGCTCTGATTTTCAGTTTAACAGTTCTGTTAATTAGCTTTGAACGTTTCTGCAAGCCAAATAGACTAACCAAAACATCTGTTAATGCTCTGCTAACAATCATTATACATGTAGCTATGAATCATACCTACTGCAAGGTTAATGCTCTGCAACAACTTTCTAGTTATGCTAATAATGTTAGCAGCACAAAAATTCTTAATACTTTTAGCTTTACATTCTCGAAAAATGTTTAGTGGGTATCGCAGAGTCGTGCCCGGTTGACAGCAGCTTTGTTGTGCTTGTTTTTGTGCAGCTCATAAAAATGCCAAATCATTTACATATACGTCAGTTAAGCGACAACTACTTGACATACATTAATACACTTAAGCTGCCTGCTAAAGGACATGGCATTATCCCTTATCCTGCAAGCAAAAACGACAACTTAACTGACATAATACAATAAAGCAACATGCGCGCTCGCTTCTTACCTTCCTTGCTTTTTTCTTTTTTCTTTTTTTTTGGGATGCATGTATAACAATCAAAAAACACCCCCCCCAAAAAAAAAAAAAAAACCCAAAAAATTTTTTTTTTTTTTTTCCATTCCCCACCTAAAAACCCAAAAATAAAAAATAAACCATCCCCCCCCATTTCCCCAACCCCCCCCCCCCCCCTTTCCCCAAAACTTTTCAACTCCCTTTTTCCCCCCAATCCGCCCAACTTTTTATCTCTTTCCCAAAACTACCCCCAAAATTTTTCTCTTTTGCAAAGGTCAAAACTAAATAAACTGATCTCTGGCATACACCAATACTGGTACCAAGTTTGAAATCTCTAGCTCTTATAGTCCAAATACCGTTAGACAGACCCCCAACCGAGCAACTCTTGCTCTTTTGCTCCTCACTTTGGCTCTTTCACTCTTGTGTCAAGAAAGTCTCGTTACATATTTCTCAATGTTGTTGCTGTTGCTGTTGTTGTGCTTGCTTGATGTGTGTGAACGTTGTTAACAAATTGGTTTTGTGCAAACTTCGTAGCACAAAAGCAGTTCTTTTAATCTTGTGCAGAGAGCTGAAATTTGCAATGCATACTTTTTGGCACGCTTGTTTAACTTCATTAGCGTTGCTTTTTTTGCTTTTTTTATGTTGTGGCTTTGATTGCCCTGAGCACTACACTCTGCCCTCGGGTCATTTGGAAATGCGCCTTGCCATGCAATTTTCTCAAGATTGATTACAATTTTGTCAATTGCCTGACCGAATAATCAGAGCATATGCTTTGCTTTGATTTGCTTCTGTTCTGCTTCGAACAGTGGTCAAAAGTCTGCTACATAAAAACTTGTAGTATCGTTGCTTAAGATAGATAGTAGTAGTAGGATTATTAATTTGTGTTCGTCTAAAGTTGCCATAGTTCTTAGCATAGCATCGGTTCATTAGCCCGCCCTACGCGAGTTCAGTCTGCCGTGACAGGTTTTTTGCTCTTCTGCCAGTCTGTCATAAATTCTAAGCAAATAGATTTGTCACAAAATTTCGGTGGACACTGTATCCGATGCTTTTTCGTGACCATGAGGGAGTGTGTGAGGATGAAAAGCTATTTACATTTTGCATTTGCTTCGTGCTCGAGCCAGGCAAGGACAAACAAACTGCACACTGCACAAGCAGCAGAAGGACGACGACGACGACAACGACGTCGAAAAAGGCAAAGGCAATTTATCATAAATATTTGTCAACTGCAGCAAACTTATTTTACGCTCAGACGGACTGCAAGTGGAAGGAAGCGACCGATGAATGCGACTCACACACTCGTCCAAATAACTTACGCTTTATTCTATGGCTTAACAGATAATCGTAGAGTAGAGTGGAGAACTATAAGTACTGCCATATCAGCCAAATGGCCAGCCCAACGCCAAGCACCAAGTCCATTGGCAAGCTGAAGGTATTGAGTTGCGATTGCTCGTGTCGCGCTATTTCGATGATCTTGTGGGTGGCCAGCAGCCATTGTTTCACCACAGACGCTTCGGCGGCCACAAAGGCGTATTCCTCCCGCTTGGCCTTGTCCTTGTCGGGCTGCTTGACCAGCAGATTGATGATCTTATTGGCATTTGTGGTGGCCAACTCCAGCGGCCGTTGCAGCTCCACATGCTCCCAGTTATAGTGCTGGCGATAGGCCAAGCGACGCTTGCGCACTTCGGTGCACACCAGGCAGCGATCGAAGAGAAACACTTTGGCGCGATATTTCTTTTTGGTGGGGAAATGCTGTGCATCGAATTCCGTGGAGCGACGGAAATTTCCCTGCCGACTCAGATCGAACTGCAAGTGGAAAAGTGAAAATGAATCAAGACTTCCTTCCATTAGTTCAGCCCCGCATTCTCTACCTCATTCAGCTCGTCTATGTTGTGAATCTCCTCCGATTGATTGACCACATCCAGTTGACGTCGCATCCGTGTCTCCAATTTGCAAACGGCGCTCAACACAGGCTTGCAGCTAATACCGCTTTTATAGAATTCCTACAAATAAGCACATAACTAATATAGTTAAGTAGTGAAGTGAGTTTAGTTCGCTTACCGATATGAATTGCTGCAGGAGCAAAGGATATCTGGTCAGTCTTTGTATGGGCTGCACTAAGAAACTGTCAATGCCCAGCTTGTCTTTTATTGAGGTTTGGTAGCTCTAAAAATATATGCAACTCAAATGTAATATGTCTTTTTGACCATCAATAATTGTTGCTTACCTGCAACCACTCGCGGTTTTCCTGACGCAACTGCATCGATGCCTTCTTGCCCATGGTGAAACTCACATAGCAATAAAGATTGTTTTTCTGAAGCGAAATTAAATAAAATTCAATAGTAAATGTCTGGCAACACTTTTGCTTTCAACGAATATGTCATTCATAAATTCAATTTGCAAATGTTTGGCACGAAAGCAAAAATAGCACAACTAAGAGGATTTTCTTTCTGCTCACAGTCAAGTATTATTTTGGCATAGAACGAAGTGATTTAAATCGAATAAGCGACAGCTATTAAAGGTGTCTTTCACTACAATTTATTCTATTATCCACAACACACACGAACTTTTCAAAGACACAATGCAAATGACACATGCACTATGAATGTATTTCGTATTCATATCAAAAATTCTCTCTACGAATACAAAAATATATTGTCGTCGTCGTCGTCAGCTCTGGGCAAGAGCAAATACGTGCAACAGCATTTGTTTAATTTAATAATTGAAGACATTTGACATGCAAATGCAGTCAACGGGGTGGGAGAGAGTTGTGTCTGTGTGTGTTTGAGTCGTATCATCAATCGACAGCCGGAGGCAAATGCAAATATTGCCACAACACCAACATTAAGTCAACTAATCTCCCCCAAACTCAGTCAAGTAATCGTATAATTATTTCGCCATTAGATTATGGGCGCTTTGAATGCCTCGTGGGCAACACGTTGGGGAAGGCTTAATAGTCATCGGATAATCAAATTAAATGTATGAAAATATCAACTTGACTCTAAATATTTGCTGCTGTGAACCAGTTTGGAAAATGCTTTTTGCATCACACCTTCACAACACACAACGGCAGCCAACGAGCGGAATTTCAATTTTTCACTGGCTTTGCCAAGGTTCACAGTTGATTCCGAGCTGGTTCCAATTGTGTGCGGTATAGAATTACGTGACTTAAATACTCAAAAGTTATGATTTCGCCCAACAGCCAAGTTGCGCTTGTACATGCGAATTATATATGTATATATATATATATAACATATATGTACCACGATATTTGTATATATAGCCAGCGAGAGTCTGAGAAACCAAGCCAGACTCAGAAATTAAAATGGTTAATACGCAGATACGCAAATTGAACAATCTGAGTTATTTTGGGTGACGAAACAAATTCGTGGTATATTCGACTAAGAAAGAATGTAAAATTAATGAAAGCACCTAAATTTATATGCAGTGGGGAATTGGAAGAACATTCGGAACTATTTCTACTCTTTTCAACTAATTAAAAATGAAGTTTCTTGTTTTCAATAAATTTTTATGCGTTCTCTTAATGGCATATTTAACAAGAAAAAAGTAGTTTTGAGTCTCAATTTGGCAAGCCATATAAAAGTTGATGAATTGCTTTTTATGGTTGCTTCTAGTTGCGATTTATGCCTAAAATTTGATGCCACAAGTTGTATGAACGTTAATGCCAACAACAAATAGCAGCGATAAAATTGATATAATGCGAGCAAGTCATAAAATTGTAAACCAACTAAAAAGTCAATGGGAAATTTTGGAAATTCGTTTATGAACGATGGGAACGCCTGAAACTAATCGAGTAGCCAATTATTTTTGAAAAGCCTCATTAATTTGTTCGACAAAACGCTGAAAGGAAATACATTTCAGACATCTATTTAGATATTTGTTTATGCAGCACGCTGCCAACAATATAGCCAACAATATATGTATGTATGTATGATAAACATAT
Source organism: Drosophila siamana (assembly GCA_035047445.1). Classification (NCBI taxonomy): domain Eukaryota; kingdom Metazoa; phylum Arthropoda; class Insecta; order Diptera; family Drosophilidae; genus Drosophila; species Drosophila siamana. Next base: position 86,129 of record JAWNPP010000118.1, on the reverse strand, counting down.
GCGCACTTTTATTATGACGATTTTGCTGCCCAGTTTTCTTTCGGTCTGTGCTGTGATTCAGTTATTCATTTGTGTTGATGACTGGGGCGAAGAGCAAGAAATAAGCATAAATCAGATGGCAGCAGCTTAACGAATTTACGGATTTAGCATGTTTGTTAAGTATTAACGCCCAAAGACTTGTCGCGTCCCTCGCACTCGCACTTATCATATTGCTCGTAAATTTCTTTATTCGGCTTGAAATGGGTTCTGCGGAATGTTACCTGCGAGTGTCACTCAACATGCAGCCAATACTCGAGCTGTTTACATTCTTGGAATGCGACATGACATAAGATCGCAAATATATATAGACACATGCCCAAGTCCCTCCCATCTAGCAATTTAAATTTAAATTGATTGTTTGGCTGACAACACTTTGCGCTGTCCCTGGGCCACATGTTGCCACAATCTCCTACATATTATACAATAGAAGTCGCACAACATGCGTTATCATCATCGTGTGTATAAAAAAAAAACACTAAAATTGAGCCGTTCTCGTAATTTCACAACTAGAGACATAGAGCGAAAGAGAGAGAGAGATATAGAGTAATACGTGTTTATTCTCAAATCATTGTTTGGCAAGCTCCTCAACAAGAGCTCTGCTTTGAGCTCCAACAACTGATGACGTCAGCTTCAAATGCCGACAATAAACAATTTCGCTGTTGAGTACGTCGAAAAGTTTAAAGTTTCTGCTTTATGTTTACCATAGACATTAGCTGATTATTCCAATCTTATCAGGGGAATTTGCTGGTCATACATACACACAGGTTCGTCATCGTTTGGCTTTTGCTATTTCCTTGCTAATTACTTGAATCGCAAATACAAAAACTTTGTTAAGTTCGTAAATTTGAGCTTCAAATTTATTCAATAAACAGTTCTTCAAGATGAACACAAACTGGGCACATTTTTATCTCCACTCATCGATTTATTTCTTGCAATTAAAACCAGAGAACCAAGAAAATTAATAACATGATTTCCTAGATGGGCTTGGCATAAGCAATATATCTTATTTCTGGCGCCCAACTGATTTAACTACATGTATAAAAATGAACAAACTGCAAAATTACTTACAAGCCTGCCATAAGGTGTGAATAATTGGTTAACTTGAAATCGAAACGCTTGGCTTAAATATCAATATTATTTGCAATCAAATCGATTCCCAATATACCATGTGGTGCTCATTTGATGTGCACTCAGCATTTTTACGATTATAAATTGTATATGCCTTTTACACACTACTTTCAGACTTCAACGCCTGTCATTATTCGCTTTAATTGCTAACAAAACAGATAAAAGATGTCGCTTAAAATTGCAGTCAGCAATAATACGTGAAATCGCTCAAAACCGCAAGCAAATGAAAACATCATTGCAAATATTGCATACATATAAATCTATATATCATCGACCCCTAATATGAAAGTCATGTAAGTGCGAGTAATATTTTGCTGTTTACAATAACGTTCTTTATAGTCTGTCGCTAACGGTATATAATATAGGTGGAAATAGTTTCGAACTTGTAGATAAAATTGCATTAAAACAAAAATAACTTGCCTTCCGTCTACGCGGTAATGACCTCAAAGTCGAACGATAAAAATAAATATTGTGAATATGGTAGTTGAGGAATTCTTTAGATTGGACAGAAATCCGATCGAAATAATCCATAATTGGAAGACAAACACATTTTATGCCACTGTTTTCAGTCTATTGACAGCTGTCGGCGTCCCACGCCATAGAGAACCAGGTACTCACCTCAAAGTGAACCGCGAACTCATCGAAGAGACCTTTCAGATCACGCTGATTGCGCAACATTAAAGGCAGAATTTCGCACTCGTGCAACTCGAGGATCTCCGAGATGTTGCCCAGTAGCTGCTTCTGACGCTCTTCACCGCGCAGTGCATCGGGCAGATTTTCGCAGTCCTGGAGTTTCCCGTAATTCTTGAGTCCCTTGCGCAGATTGTTGACGTAGTTGACTTCGGTTTGAATCAGTTCGTCGATGATGAAGCTAATCTTCTTTGAGGCATAGATCTCCGTTTGGTCGCAGGGAAAGAGATTCTCTAACGATAGCGTATCCTCATCCTCGTGGCTGCATTAAATCACATCATTAGCAAAACACATTGTGAAAAGGAAATGTTTGTGCTAAGGAACTCTGAAGAGGTGTTGCTATGTTACTTACTACTCGTCACCCAAGGTCTCGAAACTGAGGGTGTTTGAGAGAAAACCATTGTGTGAACTGTATGACGGTGATGAGTTCGCTGTTGGGGATGTTGCAGGTGTGGCACAGATTGTTGAGGTGGACGATGCTGTGGGTGGTGTGTTCAAGTTGAAGGAGTACAATGAAATGCCGCTGAAACACACAGAATAATGTGAGAGCTCCAAACGAGAAACATGCATTGATATGTGAATATTGAATTGATATTGAATAACTAAACTTAACTAGAATGCAATTTCTATCCCAAACAATTGAGTGATTAATATTGATATTTATGATAATGAACCTAGCAAAACCGATTAGCGTGTTGCAATTATCAAATTTTGTGCAACACGACGGGAAATAACATTTGCAAATTCCCCGCGTCATCTTATAAATATTACTATTTAAGTATTGCTTATCTTATCACAATGACGCCGCGTTGTTATGTAGAGGAAGGAAGTAATGAAGCTCTGACCGATAAAACGGAAAAAGCGAACATAAAGCGAACACTGTTGAACCTAGAACAAGGACTAGCAAATCAAGACTAGTGGAAAGATTCGACCCACCTATCACAATCCAAAATGCTCGCCTGCTTCTCCAACTTGCCATTGGAGGAGACCAATGATGTTCTGGGCGAAATGGAGAGCTTTGTTGGTGAAGTAGGAGCTGTCGCAATATGCTCTTTTGATGGACAATCGGTTTCAGTCACTGAACTGACGATATCTGTTTTCTTGGGATCAGCATTATCGCTCAGTATATGCAAATACACATTCAGCACTTGCACAATGGCAATGACAAGAAAAGTGATGGCAACAGGTATCACGTCAAACCAATTGATGGCAAACATTTCACAATCTTTACACAATTTGTACACAATTTAATATATTAAAGTCTACTGGAGGCCATTGGATATGGACGACGACAATTAGACGTAGTTGAAACGCACAAGCGAATGACGCATTTTAAGCCACAGCCACCGACCGACACGTAGCAAAGGCAAACATCAACTGGCAGAATCTGTGGTGTCTGAAAGCTTTTGCTGCGATCACTGTGACTTTATGGCAAAAGCTCAAGCTCTCGCTCTCCGTCTCAGGCGCTCTCTCATTGGCGACCTTGCTCTCCGTGCTGAGCATGTCTGTGCGCTGGGCAGCACGCGTCTGGTATTTGTTTATAAACAAAAAATCAAACTGTAAAAATAGTTCTTCGACACTTTTGATTTCAGATTGAAGCATAAAATTGTGCATTAAAAATGAAGTATGTAGTTATTTTTTATGGCTTTGCTCTGGCTGTGCCTTGAACTTTCCACAACTACTTGCATTCTCTACGTGAGCGAGCAAAAGTTAAGAGTCCCAGTACTTGTCACGCCTCATTTAATTGCTTACTACTCGCACAACTACTAATCAGCTGTACTCGCGTACACTACTCGGTAGTATAGCGATGCAAACGCAAATTTATGGCGATGATCTCAGAGTGATCAGACAGTGGCGACAATATAAATATAAATATAAATACAAATACTTATAAATACTTTTTTCTTTATGCCGTTAATGCCATCGTTGGCAAAATTTAACAATTAAATGGCGGATACATTATTTTATTCATATTACCAGTATTTGCAATGGACTTTTCATTAGCACACAGCGCTCATCCATCTGCCCCATCTTCCCATCGCCTGCCCCACAACAATTCCCATACAATTGTGGACAATTGAGAGATTCCACGGAAAATAATTATTGGCTGGGCGCGATTGATGAGCTACATACCCCGCCGAGAGGAGACAGAAGCCTGCCAACTGTTTGCATAAATTAAAAGCGAAGAATCTCAACCTCACATGCTACAAATGTGTGCATTTTATGGTCTAATTGGTGTATTTCGAATGCTCTGCCAGAGAGTAACACAATACGCTTAAATTACGATAATTCAATAAAAAAACAATAGTTGAAACTTGTTGAAATTAATTGCCAATTATCACAATAAGCATTTATAAAAAAGGGTATTTAAATTTCGGCAAGCCGAAGTGTGTTGATTTTATACTCAGCGTCAAGCGTCAATTGTTTATTTTTATACATTTTCAAAGTGATGTCACAAGCGAAATCAATTGCCAAATAAGTTATTGGGACATTGTATTAACAATATCAATCGGAGGCTGTGGCTCATAATTTGGCAATGCTATAAACACACCAACAGAATAACAACTAATTACTTTGCTCAATACCGTGAGACTCGAGTTTGCTTGCAACTTATTGCGGACGCTATCGATGCAACAAAATAACAGCTCAAGATCTTACAGTGAATAATTTGTTTTACTTGCGACAACAGAAATACATTATATGGTATTTAAATATTACAATTAGCTTATTCAACAATATTTGGTGATTTAGCATAGACTTCAAATATTTTTTTTTGCTTTTGTCTTTTTGGAATTTGGTCTCTTAACAGTAATAACAAATTTGGGGGTGGAGTGGCGCACAATTAAACGCTACCAACAATGGTAACCACTCTCAACATTTTGATCAGGTAAATGTAGTTGGCTTATTGCACAACTGGCCCACAAACAGGGACCAGTCTGATGCCGGGCAAAAAGGAAGGCGCCCTGGGGGATAAGGCGGACGCATAAACTAAACGTTTTGGTTTCAGTTCACTTGGAGCTAACATCTCCGACGTAATACACATGTTTACGTGGCCGCATACCACGTCGTCCGATTGCTGGCCGCATCCTCATCCGGCTTGGGCATTGTCCAGATGTTGCCAATGCCGCTGTCCGAGCTGAAGCGATTCGAGTCGCGATACAGCGAGAAACTCGGCGCCTTGCGATGCAAATGATCGTTCTCGCGCGAATACCGCTCCTGCAACTTCAGCCGCTCCTCATTCGCATAGTTGTTGATCATGTCGCGTATCAGATCCAACCACAGCTGAATCTGCGCCGGATCCGCGGTGAATTCGCACTGCTGCTGCTTGCGACGCTCGTAGAAGAGTGTAAAGGATTTGGTTCGGGCCGAGATGCCGACATGTTCGCACGGATAGCGGCCGTGGAAGACCAAATGCTTGCCCTTGATCTCCGTGTAGATGATGCACTTGTCGAAGATGAAGACTTTGGCGCGATAGCTGCGCTTGGACTTCTGGTCCGTCACCTGAAACTCGCTCACCTTGCGGAACTTGCCCTGATAGTACACATTGAACTGCAAAGCAAAGTGAATGTGTTAAGATCGTGTAAGTTCGATTAATGAAAATGAACCCACCTCATGGCAGTCCACAATATCGTTGATGATTTCCGATTCGTTGGTCGTAGCCAACAATGTGCGCAGACGCTTCTCCAAGCGGCAGCAGGACTCAATTAGCGGCTTCATCACAATGTCGCGATTCTTGAAGAAGGTCTGCAAGGAAATGTTAATTAAATTGTGTAGAAGTCTCTCAAGTTGTGGTACTCACAGTGATGAACTGGGTCAGCAGCAGTGGATAACGCGCCATGCGCTGTATGGGCTGCACGAGGAAACTGTTGATGCCCAGCTTGTCGTCGCGCTCCAGACGAATGCTCTGTTGAATGGACACAGACATACGCTTAAACACAGGTCGCTTAAAAGGCAAGCACAGAACTTACCGTAAAGTAGTTCTTATAAAGATCGCAGAGCTTCAGTGATTTCTGCTTGTTCATCGTAAAGATCACATAGCCATAAAAACAGTCTTGCTGCAAGTGGAGTGAAGTTATATAACTAAACCGGTAAGTAGCAGAAATTAAAGCCACTCACATCCAAGAACACTAGGAACTCGTCGAAGAGACGCTTCAGATCGCGACGATTGCGATGCAGCATGGGCAAAAACTCGTCGCGATGGAATTCCGCAATCTGCTCGATATTGCCAAAGAGATCGTACTTCTTGCCGCGCAGTCCCAGCGGCAAGTCCTTGCGCTGGAATATGTTGCCATAGTTCTCCAAGCCAGTAAAAAGATTGTTCACATACGCCTCCTCGGTGTGGATGAGCTCCTCGAGTATGGGATGCACACACTTGTCGCTCTTGTCGCGCAGCTCGATTTCCCCATCGTCCTCCCTGCACAATTTATGTTGTTGTTAATTAAACACTTTACTGCTGTCGTTAATTTGTGACTTACTCTTCTTTGGGCTGATAGAGCGAATGAAATTTATCCACCAGTTGATGGTTTGTTGCTCCAATGATTTCAGTCTTCCTTCTCGGCGTAGAGCGATAGTTTCTGCGAAGAGATAAGAGCGCATAAAATGATCAAACACAAGAATCACGCTCTGCTCTTTTTATAGCATTTATCACTGATAATGATAGCCGCACTAAGCCCGCTGCCCCAGACCAAGAACACTGCGCCCATTACGAAAACAACCAATAACCAGATAACGAGGCCCACAACAAGGCGCAATGTGAATCACGATTCCACTGCGATTCCGATAAGCGACATTCTGGCCAAGGCAACAGCAACGAGTTGTCGCCCATTAATATGAAAGTACGGCAAGTGAATCAGTTCGTGACAGAAGTGGGTGAACCCCCCGACCACTAAATCAGACATTAGATCGGGTTTAAGTGGAGATTACCCGTCTCAGGTGCTTGGGTCGACCGTCCACTTGAAAGACGAGAATGTTGTTGAACGTTTTGTACAGCATCCACGATATCTTTGTGAAGCACTCGAGGAAGAAGTCCAGCTGCGAGATTAGGAACCACGAGATCATGATCAAGAGCAGCATTGACACCGCTGTGACTATGAAGCCCATCAACTGCAAGTTGGAAACGTTGAGCACAGACCCTGCAAAGCTGGCAAATGACTTCGAGGCGAGTGAAACCAAACAGAATACAGACCCCCTCAACGCATCCTTCCTTCTCATGCTGGAGCGTAAAGGATGCAGTCGAACTGGTAACGGGTGAATGGTCCGATGTAATCGAGTCTCGCGACTCGTTTTCGACCATGTCCAGCTCGTACTCATCGTTGGTCACTGATCGGTTACTGTCTGAGACAACTGGGTCGTCGTCGTCGATGCGCGCATGCCTCGGCGTTGTGTTGACCCCCGTGGAGACCATGACGGGCCGGGGACGCACATAGTTATCCTCTGTATCGGTTTGGCTTGTGGGCTCCGTACCCTTCTCTTTGGATTCTGATGGCTCCATGTTCTAGCTGGAGCGGCCTTACAACATCAGGGTGCAATAGATAGACACATTTTACGACATTGCCTAACAGAGTGTAAATGTGTTTACGTTCCTGACTGAGTTTGATTGAATGAATTCGAGACGCCAACCGGTTTACAAATCGAGTCTATTATACAGAACTCGAAACACCAAAACGAAGCAAAGGTCGTCTTCGCATCTCACTCACCTTGGGAAATCCTTGTCGTTGCGCAGCGGCAGCGTCGTTTGCGAGGGATCCGCGCTTATCGAGCGCTGCACTAGCTGCGATTTGTTCTCCTCCGCCTCCGTGGCGCTGCTCAGCACCGCAGAGCTGCTCTCCTTCAGCTCGTACTCCATGGGTGCTGGCGCTGGCGCTGGTGCCGTTGGATCCGTCTCGAAGTCCGAGATCTGATCTACCTCATCCTCGGAGCGCACCTCGTCAATGCTGATGTGAGCACTCGATATCGAATTGCTCCCGGAACTGAGACCCGGCAGCGCAATGCGACGTGGTGTGGGCGGCGTTCTTGTCTGCGCATGCACATCATACTGCGAGAAGCTGGGATGTCGACGGTTCTCGAGCAACTTGAGGCTGAGTCGCTCCTGTCGCATGTAGCTGATGTTGCTCTTGAGCGTCTCGAAGCGTTGCACCTTCTGGCGCACATCCAGCAGCGCGGGATCCGCCGTCGGCGTTGTGGGCGTGGTGGGCGCCATTGGCTGCGTGGTTGGCTCGACGATCTCATCGCTGGCCGCTCGCATCTTGAGCAGGGAGCGGCGATTGAAGGCGCTCTCCGTGTCCGAGTTGACCGAGTAAGAGAGCTGAAAGGAACTGGAACTGCTGCTTACGTTGCTGTCGCGTCGTCCGTCGTTCTCCGCATCCACGGCGCTACTGTGTCGCTCCGGGTCTGTTGGCTGCGTGCTGCGGCGGCGAGAGTTGCGCTTGTTGAAGTTCCGGTTGCTCAAGTTGCGTTCTCGCCGAAACGGCAACGGGCTGAGATCTTCGTCGGCCATAGCGACGTTAGCGACGCCCGATAACGTTTATCACTAAAGACTCTCTCGCTATCGCTCTCCAAGTACTCGTATTGTACGTAGATAAATTTCCTCCTTTGTTCTCTCGCTCTCAATCTCGAGGTGTATTTATTTCTCTATATTCTGCTTTATAGCGTCTTCATTCCAGTCCAAAGTTAAGGGTAATAATGCTAGTAACAACGATATTGTTTCGACTTTAATTCAAGTCTGTATATATTTCCATAATTTCTTATCGTATACGTTTCTCTTGCTATTTTCGCGATACGTATTTGTATCTCGTGCGTTGGCTGCCAACAGCTGTGAATGCGGGGGTTTTGCTTTGTTTTCTTTCTTTTTATTTTGGTTCGCTTTTAATGCGCTGCAACGAAAATAAGTATTCGATAAAAGCGTGTTTTTTTATATTTAAGTGTTTAAAATATACAAAATTTGCATAGCTTATATTTATATATATATATATATATATATACAAGTCATATAAATACAAGGCATTAAAAGAAGATACGTTTGAACAAAGTAACTAGCAATTTGTGAACAACAAAAGAATATAACTTATAACTGCCATTATCGATAAACAAGTTTTGCCGCTTCCCTCTAAAGACATTTTTATGCTTGCGAATTAAACTGTAATTAACACCAACTCTAACTTCATAACTTGAAGTTAAAACTAAGCTCATTAAAATGATTCGATTGTTTTACAAATATTTACTGAGAATGTGTCGAGCGAACTCTGTTTATTTATAGTGCGAATGACGTCAAGTTAGCTGGCTTTTAAACTATGATGTATACGATCTGTTGTAGCCAATTAACTGTGACGTTAAAACAAAAAAAACTAGTCAACAAATGTGAACGCAATAAGGCAGAATGCGCAACTGAAAAATACTCTGCCTCCGATCATTCAGCAAAGGAGACAGTTTTAGCTCGTAAATTCTCAAAGATAAACACTTTTCAATTGATATTGAGTCTATATAAAACAGACAAACTTATTATAATTGAATAAACAGAAAAGAACATAAAATTAGTACAAATAATGGAATATTATATTCAAATAATCTATCTACATTTTATCTCTGTCAGCAACTCGTAAAAGACTTATTGATATTTACCTAAGTGCAAAGAAAAGACTTACTCAAGTCTTGATACTAGGGTATCTTGTAGTCGATGACTTGTAATTCAAAGCATATGTACTTGATTCAAAAACTATATTTTCCAAGTGAGCTTGGGATTTAGAATCACCAATTTTGTTGCGGAGAAATTGAGATTTTCATTATGTAATCAGCTTGGAAGCTTGAGCAGCGTGTAAAATCTAGAACAAAAATTATTTCAGCTTTTGATTATTTATTATCCGACTATTCTCAAATTTATTAGTTTTACTTTAGCAATTTAGAACATATTGCGGTAATGAAACGTCTAAATATCTACAATGCCTTCATCGCCCTCGGCGGGCCCGGCACCAAGGAGGACATCATCATACAGGTGGCCAAACAGCAGAACATACGCTTCAACGAGCTGCCCCAACTGCAGAAGGAAGTCGACTTTGCACTGGAGGAGAGCCAGCGACTGGGCTTCATCGATCGACAAGGCTCAATCTTCAAGCTAACCATGGAGACGCCACCACCGAAAGGTCACATCACAGTTGCCAACAAGCCAGCTGCAACGAAAGGCTCCCAAGGACCCATGGAGCGCGTTCCCCGACAACTCAATGGGCAGGGGGATGGGAAGCGCAGTCAGTCTGCCGCCAGTTCCCGCAGCTGCCCGAAGTCGTCGCCGTTGTCTTTGTGCTCCGCATGCATTGTGGACCCGAAAGCCAATCAAGACCGACGCAAGAACACGGGTAACGTGGAGAAGACTCATTTGACGAAAGATGCGAGTATCTGCTCCATTTGCGGCCTCAACAGCGACAATTCCGCCAACCATGAGGAGCAGGAGGCTGACAAGAGTGTGTGGCCCACTAAATACAGTGGTAAGTTTACACGATAGGCTTGCAAACAGATTTGTCTTTTATAAGATATGAGAGTCTCATAGCTGAGCTTCAACAAATTGATATTTTATGGTCCGTCTGTTATTGCCAAAGACAAAGATATTTTCAATCCCAGAACAAATTTATATTTTATTCTCTGTTGTTAGACCCTAAGACAAAAAACATACATATATCATAAATTTTTTTTAAAAAGTTTACTCATTAAAATTACTCTCGTATCTTCACAGGCGACCATACTCAACTGTAGCTCATTTATGTGACTAATTTATATCATTCTATTTTTCAGATTTCTAACGCTTCAGGCTTTTGTGACTAACAAAATTTGTGTGTTTCTTTTGACTGACAAGTTGTTGATCCACGATCAACAATGCATTTATATTTATTCACTTATTTTGATAATCACAAAAATACAAGTATCAAAATTCATTTCATTTAATTTGTTCAACGTTTTACTGATTAATTTTTAGGGAAAATGCTGAGAATGACTGCACTGAATTCGTATCTTATCTATAAATATTTACATCAATAAGAATGTGTAGCGTGTTGCAGCTTCCAACACCATCTCCAACACATCAAATTCAGAGATAAAATGAGTCATATTGTAACCTATTTTTCTTATATTTAAACCATATATAGATGCCAAGCAGTACAAATGTTTTGGTAAAACGATCATGTCGAAAAAGAATAACATTAGTATAGACAACATATTAACATTTGTATAATGACGTTTTTAGTCTCAACTATGCAACTTTTTTATAATTTTTTATTGCTGAGGCATAAAATTTAGAAGTTTTTATCCTTATGTTATCAATTACTTATCGAAATCTTTTTCAATTGGTTCCAAATAATTCAAGCAAAAATATATAAATTCCAATTTTGCAATGTTTTGGTCAACGATTATTAGGTGTTAATGTATCACGATAGCATTGTTTATACTATATGTTGTTTATTGTAGTTGGCTGTAGCCGTTCTAAGTTGTTTTGTGGAAATGAGTGGATCGTTAAGTGGTTCATTGTGGAAGCTGCAAAACAATGTTAATATTCCCAGTGCTTAGATTTAAAGTACACCTGTATATATTCATAAAGCCTCGTTAAAAGCTTTGTTGTAGAACCTGAATAGCAATGTTGGTATTCACATCGCTTTGACTTACAGTATACCTATATATTTATAAATGTTTCCCTTAAATGCCAAAGATGTTTGTAAAGAATTCGTGTTCAAAATCAAGGTATATATTCAATAAAACAATACCAAATGCAGCGCTTTAATGACGCCGAAATCTCTGATCTGCTGCGACAGCTGAACAAATTAATAGAAGTGAACTGTCAAAAACTGTTATTTAACTTATTCTTAATTATTTAGAGTGAATTCGATGTTATATAACCCTCAATAAAATCTTTAAATAAAACAAAACATTTTGTTTGTTGTCAGGAAATAAAGTTTTCATAAGTGAACAAGCGTCGCTCTCGAACTTTTATGATTGCGAGTACATTTAGCTATATTTCTCCTAATCTCTCGATTGGCTTTCAAAAGCCGTTTCTTGGAATTTCCGGCATGAAAATAAACTACAATAATAATAAAAGCCAATGGAAGATATGAATTTATTAAAATCACTGATAACACAAAGGGAGTTTTTTGTACAAACTTAATTACTACACGCAAATCAATAAATTGAAATATAATGTATGTGAAGAAGTATTATTACATATTTAGCAACCATATAAATTATTATCTAAATTTATTTACTTAAATTTATATTTTTTGAGAGACTCGTTTAGGGAACTGTATATCAATAATATATTATATGTATACTAACTGACAATCTCCGAGACTGATATGATACAGAACGTTAAGCTCGCGAGAGACAACAAAAAGTTCGCTAAATTGGTTTGGGAAAAATAAAATATGAGTAAATAACAATGACTATAACACTCGTTTGAGCCACTCTCATTAATGGCCACAATTGCTCACACACGTCATGCCAACTGAAGCAGCAGCGAGAGAACACTGTGTAAAACCGATTTGCTATATAATTTATGTATAAGTGTTTAAATTTATTCATGTATACAAATATATATATATCTATTTAGATAAATATATATATATATATATTTTACATGTTCGTATAATTTGTATGCACGTGTTAATTAAACATTTTGCCATTAGCTGACATATTTAAAGCGCGTGCATAGTACGAGTTGTGTTTTATAGTATACGTACGTAAGAAGATGTATTTACAAATGTTGGTTGTTGTTTGGTTTTATTTCTGAGTTAGCGTGCACCATATACATAAATAAATAAAAACGTAACTACGTGTTTTTAAATACTTTTTGCCATTTTTAACACTTACATTGGGTAGCAGTCGCAAATTTAACGTAAATTTAAGGTCAGCTTTGGTCGCAATTGAATCAACAAAATGTTCTATAAGTGCACACAGCGTATACGCAATTTACGCACACACACACTCACGTACACAATCGTAACGTACACAAGTGTCACTGTTAACTGTTTTGCGCAGACACGACAAAGACAGAGAGAGACGGACAGGCGAACGAGTGACGAGACACGACGAGTCACGATATTTTTCCGCCACCCGACGACCACAATTCAGCGTTCAGCTCACCTGCGCATTTGAATTGGCACTGATCCGGAATTCGCATTGCAGCAAGTGCGAAGTCTGTCGCTCTCTTATCACAGTGGTTGCGATACTTCGATGCTCACAGAGCTCAGCGAATTTGAAAATGGATTTCAACATTTCCAACTATAAAGACAACTTAAAGAGATAGATTTGAAAAACTCTAAAATATACTATTTATATTATTATACATGCATTGCAACATAGTGAGTTGTCGTTTTATCCCACTGTGAACTCTCTTCCGTCTGGCTCTCTCATTATTTGTCACACGGTGTCGTTGTTGTAGGCTTTTAACTGTTTTGCGTTTGCTGTGAATGTCGGCATTGCTGCGCCGACTCCGCCGCTTTAGTTATAATTTTTTGTTCTTCGTTTGCTTTTATTATTTGGACTGCACACACTCTCCCATACAACACACACACACGTATCTAGCTGTTGTTGCTTGTCTCTGTGTGCATGAGAGTTTTGCCGCATTTTCTACAGCAAATTATTGTCATATTTCTTTTCTTTGCTGCGCTTTATTATTTCGCTTCTTATTTACATGCAGGCGGCATAAATTCTTAATTAGTCTAGGCCGACAACACGACACTACAATGACAAAACGCGCTCAAACATAGTTGCCTCTATAGAAAACATGCTTTCGGCGCTTTCATGTTGGTAACAACATTGAGAAAACTGTCATATCTGTTAAAAAAAAGGAAGTAAATTATGCTTCACAATGAACAGAGTGAAAAGTGTAGCTTCACAGCTGTGTCTACATATTCCCAAAATCTGGAAACCTATATGGGTTCTATGTATCATTATTATCTTATCAAGTTTGGTACCTTTTTCCATTGTGGCGTCGGTTTGCAACTCAATCGTCACCAAGAAGAACATAAGGCCAATTGGCCAATTTAGTCGCAGTGCTCAAGTACTTTACACATTTCTGCTTATCTTTGCGCATTTTCGAGCGTTCTACGTTCTCAGCCAACCGAAAAAACACCTACTACACATTCTTAGTTGCGGGCGTCACTGGTAACTGATGAAATACATTTTAGAGCCATATGTTCTTTAGTTTTAAATATGCGTCAGTAAAGCTCAAGCATAAATACCTACTACCTTTTCGTTGAATATACAAAACATATTATTATTTATAAAATTCAAAACAAAATTTTGCCGCCATAAGTTGTGAAAAGTTTTCAATTCAAATAGCAAACAGCTTTCAACGACATACTATCAAGTATTGTAGCAGCCAACTACCATAACAAAGCTTGCCAGTACGAAGCAAGCAGTGCAAAGCACATATTCAGCAGTAAACGAACGTTACAAAATTTCGATTTATTTAAATTTAAAAATAATATATAAGCAACGTTTTATTTTTGCCACTATATTCACGCAACATAAATAAATATTTTTAAATATATATGTGAGTGATATGAAATAAAAAATATAATAAAAATATTCAGATCAATGAAGCCTTCGGGGATGACGTACAAAGAAAGCAAAATCGTTCTTCACTCCAGTCGGACTTTGCTTGCTTGCACTTAACAATAAACAGACCTGACGATGCGTTCAGGTTTCAACTCAGAGCCTGGTGGCGACAGTCCAAAACATTCTACCCACCTTCTCATGTTTGCGTTAAGGTTTTCCTCCGCCTCCAACTTTTGTTTATCGTTCCACTGTAACAATTAAGTTTCTGCCGGAAATTACATGAATTTCGCTGATTGATCTGACTGATTTCATTAGGATAAAATATCTACAGATTCCTCATCCTCACTCCAAAAAGTTGATCATAAAGAGTCGTACGTCAATACTCAGAAGTCTCTATAAATAGACAATGCGGCATTTTGTTTAGACTGGCATTAATGTGCCAACAAGATATGCCACTAAAAGCCGTGATAAATATTAGCTCAATTTAAGCCACCAACTATAATTGGAAAATAATCGAAAGCTGGCCAAATATTTAGTTGAACCGCACAGAATCTTGCAAATACCATATCTGTTTATCTTAAAGAGAGAATAACGAGGGAGCTTTGAGAGTAAACTAAACTGAGTAAAATGTACAAAATGCCTTACAACTGAATATAGATTACCCAATTAGGTAAGCTAAATTGAACACAATAAGATAGAAATAATAAAAATAATGTAGTCGCGAGGGATTTACTATGGGATGTTACTGTTGCAGTCGTCTACTGGTCTAGTTTACCCACTCACATATGTATATTTGTATATGTAAATCCACACATATTAAAATTCATGAATCAACACGTACATATGGACTTCAGTGGTGGCTAACCCTTGATTGCTAAATTGTATCTTATCTAATTGATACAGAAATGCGAATTGGCTTCTGTGCTTAAATATACCCATATTTAATATAGGTTTAACAGATTTGCATAGATAGATAGTCTATATGTGGATTCTCAAATTTGGGGACAGAAAAAAGGTATACAAAATGGAGTTTTTAAATCTTTGAGATATACTCTTGGAAAATAACATATTTCTACGCACTTATACTAAATGTAAAACTCTCTCTTCAACTTTAAGATCTATACTCCGTTTAATTGAATTCATCGAGGCACTGAGAAAACCACATGTCAAAACGCCAACGCACACACTTACGCACACTTGTTCTCTTTGCAGCCCGATCTCTACTCATTTGCTCTCTCCAACAAGAACACAAAGCAACAAGGCAATTCAGCCGGCCGGCGGGCCAGCTTAATGGCTACCTCTTTTTTATGCTCGCAGCTTCAGGAGAAAATATGTAGTGAGAGCATCTACTTGATCGTGAAATGTGCCAAGTTTATCGATTAACTGATTATATTTAACTCAACTGCAAATCTATGTTGTCACACATTTTAGTTCGACTTTAAATCCGAAGCAAGAAAAAAACCAAAGAGTGCGACCCAAGACTTCCTTGTATACACACAGTCTCGCTCTCTCGCGCTCGCCCTCTCTTTTAGTCTGCTGAGCGCGCAGAGCGTTTCATGTGGGAGTGACGCCGCCCATTTTGACTAGTCAAACGTATAAAAGCCGGCACTCAACCTCTCCAACAACAGTCAGCTTTCATTGCTGTTGCTGTTGACGCTGTGATCGGTTCGCTGTGTGTGCTGTGTGTGCCCAACGAGTAGCAAAAGAAATCTCCAAGCATAATTGACAATCAAGAAGCGCAGCTGGAGCTGAATTTTGGAATTGGAAAAGTATTTTGAGGTAAGCCAGCCCTAAGGACCTAAGGTCAAAGTTTTGCGAAAACTCAGTGAATGTAGCCATGCAAAGTGATGTAATAAAGTAAATGGCTTTTGCCAATTTTGAAAAAAGAAAGAAAGAAACAAAATCAAATTAAATAAAAATCACGAAAGCCGAGTGCGTATATTGTTGTCGGTTCTACCTTCGTCTTCGTCATCGACTTGGCGATCGTGCCTAAAATTAGAACTGTCTGAAAATCTATTTGATTTGTGGGTCAATCGATTCGAAATCGAAAAGTTTTGAACTCGTTTCGGGCATTTGTAGTTCTCGCCTACGACTCGAATCATTCGCACGCAAATATGTGAAGGACAACGACGTGCGTGGACCCAATCCAATTCCATCCGAGACATCGACCAATAACGTCGCACGAAACCCTCTTCGAATTGCATTAGAATCAGTAAACTCGAAATCACAATCATTTCAGTCGCGAGTGCGTGTACGAATTTCAAAGCGTGAGGTACTTAACTCGGAACTTAACTTGGTCGGAACGATTTAACAAATTCTGCCCAAAGTGCAATGCAGTGTTTCTTATATAACTCATTCAATAACTAGAACCATAGCAATTTGAAGTGAATATGTTTATGTTTATAACAAAAATGAGCATTCTTTCACATCAGATTGTTGAAATCTCAAATCTCGCTGCGGCTTTGTAAATGACATTGATAAGAAATTGCTTCGAAGCTTGATAAGTTCAACTGTAATCAGTGCAAGTCAGATTCCAGTCTCCAGCCCTCTCCCCATTTTGATTATTTGGACATCTGGCACTGGATGCCGCAACAGCAAACACTAAAGCACGTGCAGTTTCTGACGTACTTTCCAGGTCCCTGACCGCATTGAATAATAAATGAATTATTATAATTTGAGGAGCTGGAGTTAAGCAGTGTTAGAGACGAAACTTAACAAAATGCTTGGGATTATAAAAATGTCTTCCAATTTAATCATTTTCTTTGCCCTTTTTGAATTAGCCGAAAACATTTTCGAAAATCGAATTTACACATTTAATTGAGCAATAAAACACAATCGAGACGAGGCATTAAAATAGCACAGCCAGCAAATTGCAAATCGGATTTTAATTAAATCATGACACTAAAATACCCGTGGCCCTTGCACCTTCCTCAGCATGGATCTTGCCAAATTAAATTCAATTGAAGCACCTACAGTGCGAGTGCGATAGAGACACAAAAAGCGTACGTGAGCGAGACAGCGCTAGGCATTTAGTGAGAGAAGCCAAATCGATTCGTGCAATTTGAGACCCGAATTCACAAAGGCAAAGGCAACCAACCGATCGACCATTACATGCTATAGACACAAGCAGAGCGAAGAGGGGGAGAGGAGAGAGCAACGGATCTTTGTCAATCAGCTAACTGACTGAGTGACTGAATGGGCGCCCTGCCAAATGTGGCAAAGACAGGAAAGCAGCACTTCCAACTCAACTGCGACTTTCCACAAGACAAAAGGGCCACGCAGCACTTCCTGTCTGTAAGCTTACAGTTTATAAGATAGTCAGCGAAAGACCGAGAGACCGAAAGACAATGGATGTCGGGGTACGCCCCCGAGAACGCCAGCGCCCCAGCTACGAGTGATCTGACAGTCGCCTCATTTAATTTCATCTCTCTGCGGCAGTGACGTGGGTGTGGCCGTACCGAGCCTTCCGCATGTACCTCCAGTCTACAGTCAAGTCGCGTTTCTGGCATAATCAATGCATTTCCGCTTGACAGCCGTATATTATACATACATATACATATATATATGATCTATATAGAAGTGGATGCTATACACGAGCACTGCAATTGTATGGTAATAATTTTCAGGCCGTTGATTTATTGCAATTGTCTTTAGGAATGCCGAAGGCAACGAAAGCGCCCAATATGGAAATCTCTAGTACACGCAAATGAAATGCATTCCATTTAGACCAACAATCTAGCGAAATCCAAACGTTCTTGTGAAATAGAAAATCGGCTTCGCGCCTACGAATGTTCGAAGTTTCTTGAAACCTTTTAGAATTATGTTAATGTGGCATTAGCTCGCTTATCTTATCGGCATTGCTTGAAAACAATTTAGCTCCCCACCAAGTTGTTAACGTTTGAAATAAACAAACAACACATCATATCAGTTATCTGGCCTCATCTAATGTCCACTCAGATTAGGAAACAAACATCGCCTGTTACTTTGTTTGTTTCTCTTTTAAAAATAAGAGAAATGTGATATAGATATACATATAGATGGCCATGACTAACACAACACAACTAGACGACATTTGAGAGCAGTGGCATATGATTGAAAATCATTCAGAGTGTCTCCATCTTACTTCGTTCACAGAGAATTGCATTAAGTAACCGCAGAAATGGCTGACGAAGCACAAGCACCAGCAGCTGAGGGCGCCGCACCAGCGGAGGGCGCACCACCAGCCGAGGGCGAGGCAGCACCACCAGCCGAAGGTGAGGCAGCCCCCGCCGAGCCCACCGAGCCGATCAAACACAGCTACACGCTCTTCTACTTCAACGTCAAGGCCCTCGCCGAGCCGTTGCGCTACCTGTTCGCCTACGGTGCCATTGAGTACGAGGATGTGCGCGTCACTCGCGACGAGTGGCCCGCCCTCAAGCCGAGTAAGTAGTCCCCCACACATATGTACATACGTATATCTCGCTTAACACACACACACACGCACTAATCGCTTAACCATTAGCCATGCCCATGGGCCAGATGCCGGTGCTGGAGGTGGACGGCAAGCGTGTGCATCAGAGCATCTCGATGGCCCGCTTCCTGGCCAAGACGGTGGGTCTGTGCGGCGCCACACCGTGGGAGGATCTGCAGATCGATATTGTCGTTGATACCATCAACGACTTCCGTCTAAGTAGCGAACAATGTGTGATTCAGTTTCATGTTCAGTGTCCTTGATTAACTCTCGAATTTTTAATGTATAGAAATTGCAGTCGTCTCGTATGAGCCCGAGGATGAGATCAAGGAGAAGAAGCTCGTCACACTCAACGCTGAGGTCATTCCGTTCTATCTGGAGAAACTGGAGCAGACCGTCAAGGACAACGACGGTCACCTCGCATTGGGCAAGGTGTGTAGCACACATCTAAATAGCTGATCCAAATGGAAAATGTAATTATTTCGAACTCGCTTAGCTCACCTGGGCCGATGTCTATTTCGCCGGCATCACCGACTACATGAACTACATGGTGAAGCGCGATCTGCTGGAGCCGTATCCGGCTCTGCGCGGCGTCGTCGACGCCATCAATGCCCTGGAGCCCATCAAGGCTTGGATCGAAAAGCGTCCCGTCACCGAGGTCTAGAGCTGGCCATCTGGCAGGCGTAGGCGTCACAACAAGTGCGAAGGGAGAATCATCGGCATCAACAACAACAACAACAACAAAGACAAGCACCAACTCCAATACCATACCAACACACACCACACAACAACACATTTTTATTACTCTTATCATTATTATTTACACATTTTGTTCCACTCTTTGATGGGAATCTAATTCATGTAGACCTACAGAAGGGATTTAAACGCACGGGGCTGCGTCCAGAGATGGAACGATTTCAGCGCAGACCTTGTGTGCACATGGCACTATTATAATTCTTTTTGGCATAATTCTCTTTGCATTGCCTAGAAAAGTACGTAACTATTCATCAGATCAGCAGATCTAATTGCTAGCTTCTAAACAAAATTTTAAAATTTATAAAGTTTGCGACCATGGGAAACTAAACAAAAAACAAAAAAATATATGAAATATATAATATTAACCAACTATTATTGCACAGTTATAATATTGCTCTACTTTTAGAAAATACTCCTAGTACATATGTATACTCTAAAATGCTTACTATATATATCTGTATATATATATTCTACATATATGTCCACATCCTATAATCTTAATATTCAACTATCTTTAGTCCAATGCGAAGAGTTCTAAATATTTAAACAACATACTATACACAATACAGAAAACGCAACGCAAATATCAACTAATTTCTATTTAGTTTTATTTTTTTTTATTTATTTTTGTGTTATTTTATTTGACTTTACTCATTACTTTTCGATTTTGTCGCGCATTCGTTCGTGTAGCCTCGAGAATTTTCTACGTCCGACCATTGAAACAAATAAACACACACAGAGGATTCGGTAAAAAGACTCACAAATATTTGAGGTTATCGATTTGACCAATCATTGGATTAATCTACAACAAAATCAAAACAAAAACAGAAAACTCCACACAAACAACTGCCAGCATACAATTATCGATTTGATATTCATTTTTTTTTTAACCATGTATATCTTACTTTCAAATATTTGCAACATAATTCAACTCGCACATTTTAAATAAACTACACACAAAATAAGAATTGAACATACTTTTCGAAAGCACGCAAATTGGTTTTATTTAACTTTAAGGAAACTTTAAATGAATAATCAATGGAAGAACCTGGTGGTTTTAGCAATAGAGGAAACAGATTCTTTAGCTGATTTTGCTAATCATTTAAATACTAAATATTTAAAATATTAAAGCATAAAAATTTAAGCTTCAAACTTACCCACTTTTAAAAATAATGATATTAGAATGATGAAGTAGTGGAAATAATGCGTTCATGATGAAATTATCCACATTATCTGCAATGTTTAACAAGTGTTTATTCGCTAATATAAATATAAATGCAAAGCTGGACAAATCTAGTAAGTATTATACTCATACATTCTCTTTGGCGATCGCAGCTTACACCTTATGCTTCCATACAGGAGAACGCTTTTCAATGAAGCTATTCAAGCCCTCTTTGCAGTCATCCAATTCGAGGTTTTCCATCATTTTCTTTTGAGCACTGTTGTAGGCATCTTTAAGCGGCATGTTGAGCTGTTCATAATAAAACTCCTTGCCCAAGCGAATTACAGCACGACTCTTGGCTTTGATGGCGCACGTGATTTCGTCTATGGCCTGATCCAAGTCCTTTTCGGGCACCACCTTAGTGACCAGTCCGGCTATGTAAGCCTCTTGGCTGGTAATTGGCAGGCCAGTCATGAGCATATATGCCGACTTGGGACGCGACATGACACGACCAATCGCCACGCCGGGAGTATTGCAGAAGACGCCGACACTAGCGCTATAAATACACAACGTATATATTAAATGGCAAATGTAAAACAAATTTCAACGACCTACCCGGGCGTCGAGAACGTGCTCTTGTCTGAGGCCACGATTATATCACAGGAAGCAACCAGTTGACAACCGGCCGCTGCAGCCATACCGTTTACTTTGGCTATCACGGGAACAGGAAGTTTTTGTATGTCCAATATGATGTCGGTGATCTTCTGAAAGACGTCTTTGCAATACGATGAGCTATTCCCTTTCAACTCCTTCAAGTTGTGTCCAGCTGACCAAACCTTTCCCTCTGCCGACAGCACAATGCAGCGTAGTTCCGTGTCATCGCAATCTTTGAGCAGATCTTCATGAATCGCATTCATCATCGCCATCGAGAGAGAATTACGTGTGCTCTGATGGCAGAGTTTAATTTCGCGAACACCAGCATTATTTGAAACCTGTAAATATTTATCATATGCATTATTTACAATCCTTGTTAAAAGTATTTATTTTATTTTAAATCGCACCTTGACTAATTCCTGCGCTGCATTACTGGCATGGCGAACAATTAGCGAACGCGTGCACTAATAAAATAAACATTAATAATTTATTTATATATTCATTACAATATTTGATATTTACTAATTTGAGGGCGTTTGGGAATATAACGTTGCATTTTATTTGAAACAGTAAATTTAATTGTCTTACGAGCAACAGGCTTTTCTAAGAGAAATGCTTATCGATAACAAAATTTTTCGATAAGAATGATCAGGCAGTACGCAGTTATCTTGTGTTCTGCGAGGCTTTTACACTTCCCAAAATTATGTGGTACAATGGGATAGATTGAATTTATATTTGTGTAAGGTACTTGTGAATAAGAAACTTGTTGTTAATTTATTAACAAAATAATTTTGAAAATACGAACATGCTAACGAATTCATGTAGACGTTTTGTCAGCGTACTCGGCCGTGTTTTGCTTTGCCATTCACCCAAAAGCTATCGATATGTTACGGTGTTATCGGTGCCAGCTCAACAGCTGTCCGCTCCGAAGAGCGCTCATTTGTTTAGTAAATTTCTCTCGCCAAGACACAAACAGGTGCCATCAATTCATGAAATTTGCACGGCAAACAACATTTGCTTAAAGCACAAAATGTTAGTAAAATAAGGAACTAACCGCAAGTGCATGATAATAAAAAAAATCATTTAATTAATTAATAGCGTTGGTCTAACATTAACAACAAAGGAGTCGATCTAATTAGCGTTTGTTCATTTACTTACACACAGCCATACATACGTACAGTACAGAACAAATCGGCGTCAACACATGTACAATTAATAAATAAATAAATGCTTATGGATCACGTCCGTTACGCTTATCAGCGCAGCAGACCATTTTGTTAACAATTATCAAGCAACTAGCTCACACGACTTTCAGTTATTGACTGGAAGTGCGCGAGTGCAGTTCATTTGGAACTCATATAATCTTAATTTTAGCTATACTCAAGTCGGTAACACAATGCGGCCATTTTCTGGAGGGGATTGCGTGAAGCCCATCGGTAGTTGCGTCAATCGCGCCTTTGGCAACAAGGAGCCCTGGCAAGTGGCGGCCATTACAGCAACAACTGTCTTGGGCGGCGTTTGGATATGGACGATTCTAACTAAAGACGAAAGTAAGTGCCATCAATCTATTTTAAATACTTTTGACAAACATTCTAATCCCGCAAATAATCTTATCTGCCACACTTTAGAGGTCTCTTTTAGAAAGCCAAATATAAGTTCACGTCTATGTATTTTGTATATAGTCGGCATATATGTTTGTACTTGAGCATATAATAAATATTCCATACGTTCAGGTACTTTGAACTCTATTGAAAGGCTTTAACAACGCTGTCGCCATTTGACGTTTTATCAACTTTGTAAATGAATTAAACTATAAGATTATGCATAGATTAAGCATATCTTGACGATTAGCGAGCAAGGGAATGGGGATCAACTTTAAAACACTTTAATATGTACATAACATAGTTTCTCTGTCTTTTAGTAGGACAGTCAGATATGCGAACCTTTTATCAGTCGTCGCTTGTAATTGATATTATTACTTGTGGTTGATATGAACTTGATATTTATGACTAACTTTTGCTTTTCAATTTCTGTCAATGAAATTGCAAAGCAACTGCAAAGCATTTGAGCTTCCCGTATATAAATTTTCTTTGGAACAATAAAAATGTTCCTTCCGTTGCTAATGAAAAATTAATGGTAAAATTGTTAATTGACACCGAGATAAGCATGATATAGTCACTCTTGATATGGGCTTATCATCGCTGATAAACAGCGATCTTATGATTTTTTATGCAATTGCAAAAAAGTGACCAAATACACGAATCTCTTACATTGTTTCCAGGTCTTTATGTGCAGGGCAAACGTCAGTTCTTCAGGCTGGCCAAGAAGCTGCCACCTGTGCGACGTCGCATCGAGCAGGAGCTGAAGAAAGCGCAGGACGACTTCGAGTCGGACATCAAGAAAAGCAACCAGCACCTGAAATACTCACTGCGTCTGCCGGAGAAGGGTCTGAGCAAGGAACAGATTCTCGACCTGGTCGACGAGCATCTCAAGACAGGACACTACAGTTGGCGCGATGGACGCGTCTCGGGCGCTGTTTACGGCTACAATCCCGACCTAGTGGAGCTGGTCACAGAGGTCTATGGCAAGGCGTCGTACACAAACCCGCTGCATGCCGATCTATTCCCGGGAGTGTGCAAAATGGAGGCTGAGGTGGTGCGCATGGCGTGCACGTTGTTTCACGGCAACAGCGACTCCTGCGGCACGATGACAACCGGCGGCACCGAGTCCATTTGCATGGCCATGAAGGCCTACCGCGACTATGCGCGCGAGCACAAGGGCATCACGAAGCCGAACATCGTTGTGCCACGCACGGTGCATGCAGCCTTCGACAAGGGCGGCCAGTACTTCAATATCCACGTGCGCTACGTCGACGTCGACCCGGAGACCTACGAGGTGGACATCAAGCAGTTCAAGCGTGCCATCAACAGTAACACCATTCTGGTAAGTTGAAACTGATTTATAAACGAATTCCTTTAATAACGATGTCTCCATTTACAGCTGGTGGGCTCTGCGCCCAATTTCCCATACGGCACAATTGATGACATCGAAGCTATTGCAGCCTTGGGCGTTAAATACGATATTCCTGTGCATGTGGACGCCTGTCTGGGCAGCTTCGTTGTCGCTCTCGTGCGACATGCCGGCTACCAGCTGCGTCCCTTCGACTTTGCTGTGAAGGGTGTTACCAGCATCTCAGCTGACACGCATAAGTATGGATTTGCGCCCAAGGGCTCGTCGGTCATTATGTACTCGCAGAAGAAGTTCAAGGACCATCAGTTTACGGTCACCACCGACTGGCCTGGCGGTGTCTACGGCTCGCCTACGGTGAATGGCTCGCGTGCTGGCGGCATCATTGCTGCCTGCTGGGCCACAATGATGAGCTTCGGCTACGAGGGCTATCTGGAGGCCACTAAACGCATTGTGGACACGGCACGTTATATCGAAAGGGGGTAAACAAAATGCACAAGAGTCAGCGCTTTGAGAATTGCCAAGTTTAATACTGATTTTCTTATAGAGTGCGCCAGATTGATGGCATCTTTGTCTTTGGCAAGCCGGCGACTTCTGTTATTGCTCTGGGATCGAATGTGTTTGATATTTTCCGCTTGTCCGACGCACTCTGCAAACTGGGCTGGAATCTGAATCCATTGCAATTCCCCTCTGGGTGAGTTCGTTTACTTGAGTTGCCAAAGTCGTTATTATTATTACTGAATTGTTCTTATAGCATTCACATCTGCATTACGGACATGCACACCCAGGCGGGAGTTGCGGACAAATTCTTGGCCGATGTGCGCAGCTGCACGGCTGAGATTATGAAGGATCCTGGCCAGCCTGTGGTTGGCAAAATGGCCCTCTACGGCATGGCTCAAAGCATTCCCGATCGCTCTGTTATTGGCGATGTGACTCGCCTGTTTCTGCATTCCATGTACTATACACCAGAGAAGTGAAGCATGTGCAATCGATTGTAACAATCCCATCCCACGAAATCCCAATTTTATATTGTTATTGTTTCCATATATATATATGTATCAGCTGTAGAATATTAATAATGGCGTAATCGAGGGTACAAAGTGTTTGTTAGCGACATTTTTGAGAACAACAATTTTTGTGTGTATTTATTTGTCAACTGTGAATTGTAAATCTATTAAAAGATTCCAAATAGCTGAGTGTGTTATTACTAAGAATCAATTTCATATATTCAATATTTCTACGTTTTGGGTATTTGTTGTATATTTTACAGGTCTATATCCAGTTTGTGGAATTTATGTAATTTGTTAGTCGCATTAAGCATCGGAAGCGGAAGCATTTATTTCTATGACTGCTCATTTATTTCGGGGAGCACGTGTCAGGTGTCAAACTATCCACTATTGGTGCTGGCAGCAACAAGTCTTCGGCAGACCCACTGGAGACGCAACATCAGACGAAGAACAACAAAAACCCATACATTATATATTTTCACACAGCTGTGCAACAAATGAAACCTGTCGCACATTAACATGCGTCAGTCAAATTCATTCACACCCACACACGTATTAATGCCGCTGAGTCTCTCAGTGCGCCACACAAAAGATTCCCAAGTGAGCTGGAAAAAAAACCTATATATATGGATAGCCAAGCAGTCAAAACAAAACCGGTGTTGCCAAAAACATAAGAAGAATCGCGCTGCGTTGCACAGTAGTGGAAAAAATTAGTTCTTGCCTGGATTAATCAACTAGAAGTTTTAAAGAAATTAGCTGATATTATGTGAAATTAATATAATTACAACAATTCGACAAGACGCCAAGGGTCACAGTGTTTTTATTTCATAACTGGTTGCGGGCCGACAACGCCCGCGCCTGTATGTTTCAGTTAGCAGTCGACGACGTCGCTGGCGCTGACTCCGACGCTGTCGCTGACGCCGCCGCCGACGCCAACGACGACGACGACGCCAACGACGACGACAACAACGCCGACGCACAGGTTGAGCGGCTGATTCGTGCGCTGCTCATTGCGGGGCTTCGTCTCTGGCTGCCTCTCCATTCGGTATGTGTCCGTTGCGAGCGTCAGTCGCACTCCTCGCGTGTGTGTTGAGTAGCCAAGTGAAGAATTGAGACCGCAAACCAGATTTGAAGCCAACGGAAATATTAATATTTAACGCAAAATATGGCATATAATTTTATGGGAAACCATTAAGGGCTTCACATCAAAATTTGGTTAATCAGCATAAACTAAAAAAAAAAATAAATAAATATAACTTGTAGCGCCATTGCTTTTTGAACAGGTTAGCAGTTTAACTTGTTAACGTCGAGCGGCGCCCTTTAGCACCCAATATATACGTGTATATCTATAGCTCTGTTGAAAACCAGCGAAAGTGGTTTCTCAGTGTGTGTGCGTGTGTGAGTGTGCGCGAGAACGAAGTGCAGCAATCATAAATTGTGCTGATTAAAAAACACTTCGCTTATTAAAGTGTTGTTCCTGAAACTCAATTGCTCGGACACCGCACAGAAGGAAAAACAGCGATCAACTCAGGTAAGATACTTCACAAAGTTTCATTAGACTTGATTATATATGGAGATCATAATGCATTGTATGCATGAGTTGTCAGTAGAGCAATATAATCATCATGAAAACATTCTAAATGATAATTATGGACAGCTGAAAAGTACTTGAAGCAATAAAAAAGCAACTACCTTTAACATAAATATTGCTACTAATGTCAATAGATTTTGCAAACGATAGCATGAGGTCTAGAAAACCAATATAAATATCATCAACGTGCATTTCTTGATAAGCTGTCTGCGATTATTTTACCTTTCCAGCTGATTTTATAACTTTTATTTTCTCTCTTTCTCTGCATTGCAGTCTTGTGGCTTGTGTATACAAATGTTTGTATAACTTAGAAGCCTATCAGATATCAATTCCATTATCTGCATTCTCTGTTTTTCTGTGCAAACTGAAATTTAAACCCGATACCTATATAAAATACCGATATAAATGTCTGCTTTGTGTTGATGTTTTCAAATTTTCTGGGCCAGGCAGATAAAAAGAATCGCATGCTCTTTGATTTTCCTCGTTATCTACTGCGCAAATTAGATAAGATATAACCTATACTACGGCCCATTTGTATCTCGGTTCTTGTTTCTCGTTTCGTTGCGGTTCTGTGTGAGAAATACGATAATGTCGGATACACACTGAATGGGGTTCGCATGTAAAGCCAACATCACGAAGGCTAAAGCCATTACTGGCCATTCCCGATGTACTATATATGCATGAGTTTGGTCAGATAATGTGACCATTAGGTTGCACCCAATCCATCGGATACTGCTAGTTGTATTAGTACAATCGTACATATGTTTTTTGGGCTCATTTTTCCATGACAACCGTGTGGCGGGCATAACAAGTCATGCAGAACTTGTTTTCCATACGACAACAATAACAACAACTCCCCAAAGGACGTTGGCTAGTTGGGAGTTGGTCCTGCGCTGATGGGTGGCGCTGCTACTCTGTGTTTTGTGGTTACCAGGGTGCGGTTTTTACGCCTGGCGTCATGTTCATTTATAGCCAGCTACGCGACTTTTTTCCGTAGAACTTTCGCTGCTCCTTCTTCGTGTTTAATCAATAACTTGAACATAGTCTCAGCAATTTTCGACTTAATTTCCCTTACAGGGTTTTCCCCACACTTTAAACAATCGCAGTTCGCTTTGGGATAATTAGTTGTTCGTAGATATATGACGGCGCTTAAGGCTGTGATACATGTATGCATGAAGTAATTAAGACGCAATAGAAAGTTAAACACGTTACAAAATATTCGCATATTTCTTGAAAATCAACGTATTTGCCAAATCTAATGTATCTATCTGCCTGTTGTCTTTCTCAAGCTTCGCATTGTTCAGCTATTGCAAAAAACAAAAACAAAAACAAAAAAATCATAGCATATTCCATTTGGCAACGTTGATGTCGGTGGTACGAGTAAAGTCCATGCATATTTGCAACGCTCCAAAAAATCCAATAAGCAGCAATCACAAGAGGCATTAGCAAAATGTTTTGCATGTCTCTATGTACAACTCGAGCCTATTTATGTACTATATACATAGTATATATCTAAATAGATTCAGAAATGAGTGTATTCAACGGCGTTGCACATTCGAGAGCAATTAACATCGAATAACGTGACTATCTCTCTCACTCCAAGAGAATTGACAAGTCTGGCACCCATTTGAGTTAGTTTCGGGGGATCAGAGTTCAGCATCTGACATCTAAGTTCGTAAGTTTATTTCGCTTTGGAGCCGAGTGTAACCTTCACGAGCGTGACGTGTTGTCGACTTCTGAGCAAAAACTGTGACATAGACAGAGCCAGAGACGGCGACAGAGAGACAGTTGAATTCTTAGCTACAACAACAAATGAGCAAATAAACTCGCAGCTCAAGTGATTGCCAAATGACATCAGCTTTTGTTGGCGAGAACAAAAGCACGCTTCAAAATGCTGTAGATACTCGACAAAGCGTATCTCAAAGTTTGCCGCACTGCAAAACAGTCTAATGGAAGATGGTTAATTCACACCCAGAGTGAGAGAAAAAGAGAGAAAGTCACAATGAGTTGCTGTATTTATTATGAATTATTAATTTTGAGCATTGCAAATTTATATTAAGTGTAAACGAATACATAACAGAACGTAGCTGAGATACTTTGTGGGTTTTGTGATCATTCGAGCTGCGTTGCTTAGAACCGCATCCGCAATTGCTCAGCTAATTGATCGGTGACTAAACGTGTGGTTCGAATGAAATGCCTCAAGTTACTTGTTACGATTATAGGCAATTAAAACTTTAAGTTCGCTTTTCAATTGAGTCTCATGACGAATTGTTGTTGTTGTTCGACTGATTGCTTTCAAAATGAGAAAATTAATACACTTTAATTGGCGCTGGCTAATCCAGTGAAGTCAATAATAAATTAAATTATATTGCTGGTGCACGCTGGATTTTGTTATAAATGATTTCAAGTCATTTCCTCTCGCCGATGTGGTTATCTTCGATTTTCAAAAACGTAAACAACAAATGATTGTGTTACGCAATCGACTTATCGACTTATGAAATGGAAACAGATAAAACGAAACGTACCCAAAAATACCCAAAATAAACGTGGGTCACATTTGTCAAAGATAGCTTATCGCAGCTCCAATGGGACACTGAGTGCCACATGTGGCATGTGAACATTAGATCTCGAGCTGGTAAAACGACACCAACGACAACAAACTCACTTGACCTTCAGACATGTGTCCACAATGTGCATTTGATGCTCATGCTCACTTTGGGTATCGTTCGCGTTCGCGTTCGCATTCGCGTTCTCGTTCTCACTTTGGTTATCTGTGCCAAGTCGAAAGTGATGCGATGCCGCAAAGTCCGCTAGAAGGTGAAACTTGGTCACTTGGAACACACAATGAGCACGCAGTGTTGTTGCACCTGCTACACGAGTTGACAAACAGCTGCCACTCTTGACGAGCATTTTCCATATTCACTTCAATTCCGGGCCTGTTTGTGCTGAGCTCAGCTTTTGGTCAGTGATCCCCGCATTGGGAGCGCCCTGAACCTGTTCCCCGTTCCCCCCGTTCCAGCATGTATCACTTTTTGGATAGCCTCCAAAAAAGCAGTAATTTATCGAATTACTCGCATAAGCTATAAATTAGAGCGCAAATTTGGACAGTCTTATCGCCATGTATTTGACATAAACGACATCAACCGTGTTCCTCAAGGCGCGTGCTCAGAAGCGAGTTTGAGCTCTCACTTTGAATTGTGCGAGTGGGAGTTGCAAATAAATTTAAAAAAATGTATTAAAAATCATATGAATAATAAAAAAACTGTGCAGGTAACAAAGTGTACTTGACTCTGTGATATCTAATGACATTCCCCAACTTTATTAGCGCAAGCAATTTGATTCATATCAATTACAAATTCGCTAAAAATAATTTATATTCTTTTAATATTTGAAGCGCTTGTGAACTGTCCTAAATTTATAAAACCGCAAATTATTCATCACA
This sequence comes from Drosophila siamana, assembly GCA_035047445.1. NCBI lineage: Eukaryota > Metazoa > Arthropoda > Insecta > Diptera > Drosophilidae > Drosophila > Drosophila siamana. The sequence goes on along the minus strand of JAWNPP010000118.1, from coordinate 55,712 downwards.
CAAACATATACATATAAAACTTTTATATACGAATGTGTATGACATAAATCTGTTCTGATCTGTGGTATATGAATCTGTGTGACTATACACGATCTCACTGAACGTTTACTTTCATATTAACACCTGTAAAAATGCCCTCAAACAACCTCAGAGACCGCTGCTCATCCTAGCATAATAAAAACTGTAAGATACTGCCTTAAAATGTGTCGTATTTTATGAACCCGTCGTAAAGATACATATGTTATTATAAGAAGCATTTCAGAATTAAAGGGCTTTTAATGTTATGCACGAAGCATTTCGATTTACCTGCATTTTATAATTTTAAAAAATTATTTTAAGTAGGCACAAAGTAAAAATATGGAAGAATTAAAAAAAACGAGCATATTTCAAAAGATAAATTGCAGATACACATCAAAATTGAATAGAAGTTGTATTCAAAAAACATTTTCGATTTATTAAGAAGTAGAGAATAGGAAAAAATATATCTCTGTAATTCCAATTCGTGTTTTTGTGTTACATACTATACAAAGCAAATATTATGCAGAACAGATCTTGACATTTGCACAGGTTGCCGCTAATTGAAGTGAGAAACTCATTTTGATAAGTACGTTGCGAAAACATATTCACTTAATTTATTTACAAAAGCTTCATAAATATTGGGCTTATCTAGAAAAATACATTTCAGACAAATTGAAAATACACGCGTAAGATGTCGATTGACGCTGTTCGGAATGAATATAGGACAAGTGGATTAACTGGTTTTCTCCCTTTAACAGATAGCAAACAGGGTGCAACTAGAGATAAAATTTTATATTGTCACAGTTACACGATTGAGGTAGCTCTTGGTACGCAGAAAGCTCATTTGACACCGATTTCTGTAGAGTCAGCTGGTCATTAAATTCTCCAAATATGGCATAATTAGAAGTGAAGCTTAATTCGATATTTGACTAGTCGAACTTGAAACTCACAATGGCCATAAGCAACAACTATGCCAAGAAGTAAGCCAGGTAAACGTAAACTTCAAAAATTGGCCAACTTGAAGAAACAAAAAATAAATTAATTAAAGAAAATATATATATGTATGTAGGTATGTATATAAATATAGTAACAAAAATAACAGCAATAATAATAATAATAATAATAATAATAATAATAATAATAATAATAATAATAATAATAATAAGTAAAAAACAAAGTAAAAATATGGAAGAATTTAAAAATAAAAAACTTTTCAAAAGATAAATTGCAGATACACATTAAAATTTGATAGAAGTTTTACTCAAGATACATTTTACATTTATTAACAGAAGCAGAGAATAGGAAAATATATCTCTGTAATTCCAATTGGTGTTTTTTTAAATAATAATAATAATAATAACAATAAAAATATTGATAAAAAAAATAATATTAATAACAATGATAATAACAACAACTATACAAATTGTATTTGCTCAAGAATAAGTGGTTTGTGGGAGTTACTTGACGAACGCATTTTTAATTGCTCAGACAGCAGAGCTTGACGATGGAACAAATTACCATACGTTGTAGGTACATGTGTTCGCTATTGAGAACAAGTACGAGTTCTCGCTGAGCCTCTTGTGGGTCTCAGTATCATTTCGACAATCGAGCGTGTCGGCCATAAGATATAGTACGACGATCTGCTTCCATGTGCAGATACATTTCGAACTAGAAGTGAAAATCAAGCGAACATTAACGGTAATTAATTGGTTATTTGTGAACTCTCTCTCTCTCTCTCTCTCTCTCTCTCTCCCTCAGTTGCTCTCGCTCTCTCTTTGCTTTTTCCTTTTTGCTTGAACATTCCGTGAGCTGAGTTCAAGAAGAAAAACTCGTAAAATCGCAATCTAACTTTAGACGATTTCATCATAGTCTGTCTTGCGTTTGTTTTGCGTGTTCGTCGGGTCTGCGTTGTTTTTAGATGTTGTTGTTGTTGCTGTTGTTGAGTTTGCTTTTTTGTAAATTAGCTAATATGCGCATAGCCATAGCCCCATTGGTGAATGTTTATTTTGAAGCTTATTTGTCATCAACGTCGCTCTTCGCTTCTTCCATAGATGAGCTTTTGAATAGCTTCGCCTTTCTGGCCTGCACACAAGTTTCGTTTCGACTGCTCGCAAACCTTCACAAATATGCATCCAAAATTAAAGTTGTGAACTCACAGATGTCTCGACAAAAGTTATAGCTGATAGCTATCAGCTAGCATTTATTATAAGTATAATTAAGACCATAATTATAATTCGTCATAATTAGTTAATGAGCGAACACACACACCTTAAAACATCTGTGCTGCTTTATTTTATTGTTCACATTTCTCTCGACAAATTCAAATTCAAATCTCACTCTCTGACCTTTTGCAGATACGACAATGCATAAAGTAGAGGAGTGGATCTGAGACATCGACTCGGAACACCCACACAAATTATATGGTAGACTCCACACATTTCCATAGGATTTTGGAGATAATGTGAAAAACTGGTAACGGCATCAGCAACAACATCGCTCTGCCAGACCGCCAGTTTGCCAGCCGAATACGAATTTTCAAATGTGAGTCGCCAACAAAATCCGTTGAACAGTTGTTTTCGGACCCAAAAGATTTGCGTGCATTAAAAACGAAAAAAGGCAAAAACAACAAAGAATTGTGAAAATAAACCAACAGTTGGGCAAAAAAATATTACTACAATTTTTTTGTTTTTGAAAGTGCAGTGAAAACGAAATATGATTAATTAGCGAATGAGGCAAAAATCATTAATGTATAAATATTAAAGCAAAACGTTTGCATGTAAGTGAAAGATTTTCGCTGCGCGTTTAAAATCGCGCGCGTTTTCAGTTCTTTTGCGGAAGCATTGCAAAGTGTTAAACCAAAAAAAAAATAAATAAATAAAAAAACAACAACAAAAAACTTAATCAGCGAGTTCATTGCATAAATTTTGTGTGGCTGCCAAGTTTCCACTTAGGTTTCCAACGCTAACATGGATGTAGCAGCCGCATCGGAGACGCGCAAACTGGAGCCGATTTTTATCGCAACGCCGCCATGCACGCCCCTCATCACCTCCCTAACACGGACAACAACCCCGCGCGACCTGCCGACCATGTATCACTTTGACTTTGGTGAGTTACTGGCAAATTGCAAATACAAACTGAAACCCGTCCCATAATTGACTGGCACACTCAAGTACACATTGAATGCCTTTTTTAAAATTCAGTAATTCCGATATAATCGAGACGTTAACCGTAAGTTGGCTATATATATATTTATATATATATATATATAATGGCTAATTGATTCGACTGAAAAACACTTCCGTGCAAACTTGTAGAGGTATCACAAGTGCTGGAGGCAAATAAATAAATTACGTATACGTAAATATGAATGCAAAATGTTGACAGCCAACTTAGACACAAGTGTAAATAGATAACTAGAGCAAAATGCGTAAATTTAGTTTAAATATAACTACAGCTTGTAACTTTCCACGGCGACAAGCAATTTTGAAAGTTATTGTACACTTATAGTGTAAATGCCTCATTAAAATCGAGAGACATTTGCTGCGAACTGAGCGATGAGTCAATTAATAACTTTCTTTCTACGAGTATGTGCGCACCTACGATGACATCAAAGAGCATTGCTTTTATTTGTATTTATCATTTTGCCAAGTATGGGAGGAGAAACAATGCGAAAAGAATACCAAGCACATGGAATGAGGATTGAGAAACAAAGTAAAAAGTAAAATGTCAAAATACATTTGAAGAAGCCAAGGAAATGACAGCAAAACGACAAGTAACGAAAACACACACGAATGGAGACGAGTATCTAAACTATGTCAGTTTGCAATTGAAAGCTGCCAAAATTGACAAAGATAAATCTTAATTAAATTAAACATAAAAGTCTCGTCGAAATTTCGAGACACTTTTGACAAAATGTTCTCATTTCACGACGGAAGGCAATCATTAATTATGCCCGCATTGTCTATAATATGTTGTAAGGCATAGATGCTACTTGACTTCGAATATATACACATACATTTGTATACTCTGACTGACGGACAGAAATCGATCGATGGAAATATGCAAATCAAGTCACGCTTCCAAATTGCGTGCCAGTTTTACCAAATGCTCAATAATGCGTCAATATCGTATATATTAAATGTGTGTATAGAAATAATACATGCTTCGGCCACTGAATAATCAGATTTGCGATGTATTTGGGTCTTGTAATGGCCTTTCTTCATATATCTGTAAGTGTCCCCAATGGGCGCCACTTCTGGGACAGTCCAAACATGGCTAAATGCTTGCAGATAGTTGAGCTCAGCCCACAAGAGATTCAGCAGTTGAGTCGGTCGCTGCTCCCTCTCGGGGTGCTCCCTTGAATTAAGTCAGCTTCCTTGACATTGAACTACATTTAACTGAGTTATTTTATTTGTATACCCACTCGACTCTCGAGACACAGACAAATTCCAGTTTTATTGGCAAATAGAATGAATTCCAACGAACCAGTTTCCAAATATGTTTGCAACGTAATTTATTTGACAGCATGCGCAACAATAACAAAAACAATAACAAATAGCGCTTAAAAAATAACAATAAATATATTTATTTATTACTGTTTCACGATTTGTCGCTATTCGCAAAACTCCTCTTAAATTGTAGAATTCATTTATGCAGTTGTGCGAGCTTACTGTCGTCCACATTACTGTATGCATCAAATTAAGTTAAAGTTTAGGAAAATACTTAAAACTACATTCATGTCAACGCCTAAGTAGATTAAGTGCTTTACTTGTTTTGCAATTCTGAGCATGTAAACAACTGACGCTTGCGAAGTTTGCAGTGCTGCGCTGCACAGCTTGCGCAGAAAGCTCAACGAAAGCTTTCTGTTAGGCATGAAACAGTGTTGCCGTGCTGCGCCGGTAAAATGTGGAACTTTTCACAGTAGAATTTGCTGAACGCGAATTCAAACAATATAAATGAGTCAAAATAATTACTACAAATTTAATTGTATTGAATACATGCAAAATATAATTTAAATGTGCAAAAAATTGAGTTTTTAAAAATAGCCACCACACCACTCACACACTTTTCTGACGGCCACTCAACTTTTAATTGCTTTTGCCTTTGCACTCCACATTCCCATAGAGAATCAATAATTGCCTACCTCAATTAACTTCAAGCAAACCAAAGCAATCGCATTGGAGAAAGGGAACTACTATGTGCGATACGAAGTATTTCACACTTTCTAAAATGCAATCACCAATGGCAACAATGATAAACACAAAGAGCAACCAAATAAATCAACATCAATTTGTATAAACAACAAACAAAATTACTGAACTCTGAAAACAGAACAGAAAATTGTGCAATCTGGAAAATGGAATAGCAAAAACAAAAAAACAATCGACCTATAGAGGCAACACCAGAACAATAACAACAACAACAACAACAATAACAGCAACAAGCGCATAACTATGTTAAAAGTCGAACGCCAAATGAACTGAAATGACGATGGAATGGGGGACAAAGGAAATGCGCGGAAATATATCTCAATTAGTAGAAGATACGTAGAAGTTTTCTGTGCTTTTTTAAATTTCGACGTTTATTACTTTATGTATCGATTCTCGCAGTGTACGGGGAGTAGCCAAGTTAATGCATATGAAACATTGAAACGTTTGCTCATAAAAATTGAGATCATCTTGTGCGCCTTGCTCCCAAAATGCCACCCAACCAACCGTGTGTGTACTATTTATAAGCACGCGCCCTTTCTACGCGCCCTCGGGCTGACGTGGAGATGGATCTTGAGTGAACATTTCAACATTTATTTTTGTCGTTCTCAAGGCGTGACAATTAGAAGAGAGATTATGAAGTTTTATGGCAACTCGAAAGTCGCGACTCCCAAGTGTGAAGCGCTTTGGCGGCCACAAACGATCTCCACGCCCACAAAGCATTTGGATATATATTGTTTGATAGTTCATTGAAAGTTCAGCACAAGGCGTTATTCTCTTGCACGTGCTACAGTCGAGGCGACTTGCATAAGAGCAGCAGCGTCTGCTGCGAAGTCAGCAACTGGTCAACTGTCAACCATCTGCTGGAAGCTGAGCAAATGATTTATTGCAAGTTTATGAAACACAGATTCAAATTCAGATACAGATGCAGATGTAGGAAAGAGACAGCAAGAGGCACTCAAAAGTGCATTCGCATTTCAATTAAAAACGGAGACGCAAAGCAAACCGAAACGAAACGAAACGAAATAAAACCAGAAGTCGCGACTTCGAAGACAATACGAAGCTCAAATACTCTACACGAATTCAGTGCATTGTCAAAGAGATTCGCATGCGCTGCCAGCTGTCTTTATTTATGCGCGGCGTCTGCGGCACAAAAATGCTGCAGCTACCTTTTTGGGCACTTTTATGCAACTGGTAGCTTTTGGCCATAGCAGGGCGTCATTAAATGCAACGCCCGAAAGTTGTGCGAACTGTACAGGAAGTTGGCCTCTTTGAACAGAGACACACACACACACACACACTTGATTGAGTGATAGCGATCAGAAATGGCAAAGATTGCTGCTGCTGCTGCTGTTTTGGGAAACAGCTAGAAATACAAACGAAGCGCAAGAGCAACAGCCATATATCTAAGACAGCCAAAGTTCAGCAACATTTGCGCGGCGCCTTTAAATAAATCAGGCGTAAAGGCGCACAGCAGCGGGAGAGAGGGAACAGAGCGGCGATTGCCTTACAAAGAATAGCCCTCTTTGTTAGAAATCCAGTCGTTGTTGTTGTTGTTGTTGTTGTTGTTACACCCACGTCGAGCAGCTGGAGTGCAACTATTTTTAATTAAATGCAAAATATGCGCCAGCAACATGTTGCGCTGCGTTGTCAACATTCCGCCACGGCGGAAGCTTAATGTTGCCAGCGAAAACAGCGTCTGATGTTGCTGCCATTCAGTTGAACACAAATCGCCGGCGCGTGAAGTTTGTTGTTGGCTGTTGTGCAGAATTGCAAAGAAGCGCGCGCGAACGCGTTGAAAATGTGACGTTTAAAAATATCTAAACCGAAATAACGCAAATACAAATATACGGTGTACAAGATGAGCAAGAAAATGTGGCGCAAAATATTCAAATCGAAGCCGCAGAAGCAACAGCAACAGCAGCAATTGAACAAGATCAATAAGCGACACAGTCGCGGCATCATATACGAGGAGTACCAGCAGTTGAACGATCTGCTCAGCGGCGAGCAGCGTAAATCGCAGACTTTCTGCACTGAAAATGCACACGAAATCGAAAATGGGAAGAACGGCAACATCAATGTGTTCGAGCAGCAGCCGCAGCAAAGTTCTTTCAACTCCGCCACGGCGATACCCAGTGAGGCGCAACAGCAGCAGCAGCAGCAGCAACAATCGCAACAGCTGTCCACATTTTCGCGCGTACGCAACACATTCTCGCTGCGACGGAGCAGCAACAACAGCAACACAAAGCGGACACCCAATCCGAAGCCAAGTGAGTTTGTTACGCCCACGCAGAACGCCGCCCACTCAGCTGCAGATTGTTTGGATTGCTGTCAATTAGATCGATATGATTGCGACACTAACAGCGAACATATTTTGTTAACAACTCCAGCTATTAACGCTATTACCACTGATAGCCATTTGCATTCAAATTCATTTGAAATTATTTTCTAATTGAGCGAATACTTTCTCCATAGCTCATTAAGATTTCTACTCAATCAGCTAAAGAGAGAGAGAGAGAGAGAGAGAGAGAGACTTCAATCTATGTAATGGCAGACCGAGACAATTTTGTAATTTGATTGTTCATCTGCACCTTGAAATACATTTTTCTTTATTAAGTTTCCAATTGAAATCTTTCAATTCTGGGTTGCCATGAATTTTGTGAATGTTTTTTATTATGCGCTTATCAGCAAGAATTGAAAAATGATGTCACTCGACTTGAAAACAAACGAAAACAGTCTACAGTGAAGACTTCCTTAGTGGACACCTAAATTACAGCTAGACACTCATTTTCATTTGGCACTTTTCCATAACTTTTGTTTTGGGAGAGTTTTAAAAGTAACTTTATCTCTTTGGAACGAACGCGAACTTGAGTTTTGGAAGTTCTTCCAACAAAAATCAGTATAAAACTTGGATTCTAAGCACTTTTTAAGCCGATAGCATCTTGTAAGATAATTTGAACATATACCCTGCAATTGTATATGTAAGTAAGTGTATGCGCATAGTTTGGTATCGAATATACAAGCAGAACACCCCAAATCCGGAGAGTCTAGCTCTTGTAGTCACTGAGATCCACGCACTAAAATTGACAGACTCACAGACAACTTGATGGAACGCTGAATGGTTTTGAGTCTCGATGATGATTATAAATATATTTGTAGTGTGGCGGATGCTTCGTTCTTCTTCCAAAGCACATAACTCGACAACAAATTTACGATCCGCCAACAAATGTTTGCAGTAGTTTGAAAGGTGTCCACAAAACTACACAGAATACAACTCGTATGTTTTTAAAAATAATACATTTGTAATTTTATTGAATACTTATTTTTTGATTGAAGCAAACATTTTGAACAATCCGCACTTGAACTATACTTTTGGTGAGCTAAAGCTCTATAAACAATAAATAAATGACCTCCTGTTGTTTTCGAAATGACGGGCTGCCATTTACACAGAGAATTACTTCAAGAGGTATAAATGGAAGCTTTATACTCACATTCACATTCAGAAATGTCTGCATTTGGCAAGCACCATTGACATGGAATCGCTGCAACTGAAACTGAGGCTGACGCTGAAGTGGAATTCGGTGCCGTCATGAGAAACAACACATGACCCGTTGCTCGATCGCTCTGTGCCCCGTCCGCTGTCCACGTCTCCATTGAGGCAGTCAGTTACCCACTTCTCAGCGGATTACACGTTGCAAGACAGCGTACGCAACGCGCATTGATTTGAATTGGAATGAGACGAGAGAAAGATAGAGAGCGAGAGAGACAGAGAGAGATCTGGGGGAAGAAGGGAGAAAGAGAATTATGCAGACTCATCTTATCTGGGATCAATTGAAACAACAGTCGCTGAATATTTTAGAGATTGTCAATTGCAAACGCTTGTTTCATTTTTCCCAACGCAAATTGAGTCTTTGGCGGCAGATATTTAAATTAATCGATGCTCCCACGCAATGTAACCGCAGTGAGTTGTGTTCGCAACCTCATCGCACGATGTTGGCTAAGACAAGCTGCCAATTTTGGATATTACCGCATTTCATCAGCGCGCTACGACGAAATAGTTTCGAGCTAAATAACAATGTATAAGCCGACAACACACACACACACACGCAAAAGTCAATACAATCGACAATAATAACCATAAATTATTGGTGGCATTCGGCAGAATTTATAGATCAATTATGTTGGCAAGACGTGACAGAAATGTACGCGATGAGGGCCGCTAAAAGTTTGGAAAACCAATTGGCCAGTTGCCCATCTAAGAGAGCAATTTTCACTCGAGCAATTTGTAGTTGAACAAACGTCAAGATCGCAGCAGGCCTGTGCATTGAGTTGTAGTGCCAAGTGGAGCCAGACAGTTTTCGATTTCCATTTATACTGAATCCATACCGAACATTTGCAAAAGTAATCCAATCTACTTTTATAATATTTCCAACAACAACAATAGCTACCATGGACTCCGATGCAGCTGACGACACTCAAGTCGAGCAGGAGAATGACGCGGAACCGCCGGGACCGCTAACCACAGGCGCCGCCCTCAGCATTCCGGAGCACGCAAGCGTTGGCGATCTGTCGGCGTGTCCCTGCTGCAGTCGCACCTTCAATCTGAATGCACTGCGCAAGCACGTCGTCTTCTGCGAGAAGATGTCGAAGAAGCGCAAGGTGTTCGACTCGTCGCGCCAGCGTCGCGAGGGCACCTCGCTCTCCACCTACGTGCTGCCCAAGAACTTCGGGCTGCCCAACGCCGAGAAGGCCGCCGGCCTGCACACGCCGCCGGGAGTCAGTCGCGAGGCCTCCTCCATAAGTGCTGGCGGTTCGCAGCAGTTGCCGCAGACGGTGAGTCCCGTGTTGCATACACATGTATTTTACTTGGCTTACAACAATACAATATTCCCTTAGTCTGCCGCTGCTGCGGCCTCCTCGCCGCTGCCCACGCGGCGCAAGTCGAACACGGAGCAGGCGCGCGGCACGGCGCGTGCTGCGATGCGCAAGGCTGCTGCCACAGCGGGCGAGGCTGCGCCAGTCGCTGCAGCAGCCCCAGCAGCAGTGGCAGCTCCAGCTGCCGCCCCGCTAGCTCTAGTGCGTGATCGCGTGCGCTCCTCGGATCGCTCGATCAGCAAACGCATCAAGGACTCGGCCTCGGAGCACTGTCCGCACTGTGATCGCAGCTTCAACCCGAAGGCCTTCGATCGGCACGTCGAGTGGTGCAAGGAGAAGGCCATTCAGGCCAACATCAAGGCGGCCAACACCGTCGAGACGAGCAAGGCCAAGGAGCGCATGGAGGCCCGCAAGCAGTACCGACCTCCCAATCTCAAGTAAGTTCCCCCCCAACTTCGAATCGAAATACGGAAATCCAAATCGAAACTGAGTGTGCCTTGCGTTTGCGTTTGCCATTCGATTTGGGTGTCGGGTGGGAATCAGAGTAGTGTGTAGTAGTATATACTTGTATTATTATTGGATGTCAGTTCAGTTTGGCAGCTACACTTTTTTTTGCTTCTACATGTTACACTGTTTAATTGTTGTAATTTCCGCTTTATTTGATTTAAGAACCAAACGTTCGTTGAACCGCGACAAATACTCCGGCTCGGTTGAGGAACAACAGCAACAGCTACAGCTACAGCAACAGCTACAACGACAACAACAACTACAATACGAGGCTGAAATGGTTGCCCAGAAGCAAACGCTAATGTCGCTATCGGCCATGACGTCGTCCGTGCACAGTGATAAGTGAGTGAGCCCACCTACTATTTAATTGCAATCTCGATTGATCTCTTAGACTTAGACTTAGACTTAGTCACCGTCGGTATCTTTTTGGCCCATCTGGCGTTGCTATGGCTGTCGTTCTCGCTGCCGTAAATTGTTGCTCTTCATCAACTTGAAATTGAACTTGATATTGAACTAATCCTGACGTTTGCCCTTTGGGCCATCGTGTAGTCGACACCGTCTCGTTGTAGCGCGCACAAACGTAATCCTAGCTAAACACTCACACTAAACCCGAATGTTCCCAAATTCATGAACCCCCCCTAACCACCCCAAACCCTGCAGCTCGCAAAAGACCGAAAAACTCATGAAAGTGCCGCGACCGGGCACACCGATGGGTCGTCAGTCGCCCACGGCCGCCAAGTCGAAGTCCACCACCACCCAGATCACCCAGAACACGGTCACGCTCAGCATGGCCCCCGCCGAGGAGACCAGCCAGCCGTGCTTCAAGCCGCGCCGCAAGCAGCGCGAGACCTGCCAGGAGATCGACGTCGCCGTCGATCGCATGCGCCGCAAGGCCGCAACCGATAATATGCAGCTGACCAAGCTCGACTGCGTCGAGGCGGCGCCGCTGATGCCGGCCAAGTCGAGGCGACGCATCGCCACACCCAAGCTGGAGACAGCCGACAAGCTGATAGCGCCCGATCAGTCCATCTGCACGTTCGAGGAGCTCAACGGGCTGCTACTGCGCAAAGGTATTGTCGCGACTTCGATTAGGATCCTCGTCTTTATTCATTCGCAGTCGTTGCGTAGTTTCGCCGATTTCGAAAGCGTTGTCCGAGTGTGGAGATCATTAAATTTTTTATAGGCTCAGCGAAGCATAAAGTTCTTTAGAGCGGCGCAGCTTTTCAAGATAGCCAATTTACTTCATTCACAATTTCGAATTGGTTCGCGTAGAGTATTAGAAAGCATAAAATTATATTACATTTTCTATGAACTTCAAGTGCTAATTTCTATTCGTTGCTAAATCTGTTAAATGACGTTATCAAATTTAATTTGCTGTAGTATCAAATTTCCCAATTCTCCCATCTGCAAATTAATATTAATTTTAGATCATTCAATTTGAAACTTTCAAGTAGTCGAGCTACAAGTATCTTTTAATTAGATGTTCACCAAATATTTTTCCAGAAGCACAAGATTCTATCGGACACACAGCTGTCCAAGTACTAAAGAGTTTATTTTATTTATAGTAGATATTCAAACTAGTTTTTCTTTAGAATTTTCTCGTTGCTTCATTTCATTCTTCTTAAGTACATTTTTGAGATTCATTTCTGATATTTAACTGCGACTTAATTATAGAATATTGTTATTAGAGCTAAGCGAATATGATTTGCTAGCGTAGATCGAAAGTGACGGGTACTAGAAAAGTTTTCGGAACAAAGGTTTTTACGCATTTACCACTAGGAGATGCCGCAAATTGTTTTGGATTGCTCGATAATTAGTATTTTTAAAATTGTGCTAGATTAAGATCATAGCTTAGACCAGTTTAGAATCGATGGCAGTAAAATTTGCAGGAAATTTGTTTCCCAAATCTTTGCTAACCGAATCCAATTACAAACCTCCCATCAACACGCTGCATCTTTCCCAGCTGGAACAAAAATTTGCAATATTAAAATTAACGAGCAGGAACTGCATATGGGGAACAAGACACGTTCCACCACATCGCTGGTGCGTCACGCACACCGACGACCTCGGATCAAAGAGAATCCTGCCATTGATCTGCGCTCCCTGGAGCCGCCGAAAGCATTAAGCTCGCTCGATCTGACAGACAAAGCGAAGAACCCAAAGGATAGCGATGCAATGCACGCCTACTCCGACAACGAGTCACCGCCCTGCGGTGAGATACAATTGAAGCTCGAGAGCTTGCACGATTCGCACGATGCGTCGTCCCACGAAACGCGACAATTTGCCCGCCATCATGAACAGTTGCGAACCGCTGCGAGCGCTCCCGCTGCCGGAGCGTGAGCGGGAGGAGAGCGCAAAGAATTTGCCAAACACGAAGCTGCCGCGCATTGAGCGCAAAGAGCTGCCACGGAATCACTACAAGGAGGATCAGTTTCTCGAGACGGACGACGGCATGTTGGAGCTAGATGACGACGACGACGACGAAGAGTACGACGAGGCCGACCTCGAGGTTGGCCAGCTGCTGAGCGATGCGAAGCCACTGAATCAGTGCTACGACGACGAAACTGATCTGCTCGAAGAGCTCGAGAGCGAGGAGGAGCAAGAGTATCGGGACGAGGACAAACTGGCGCCGCTGAGGCAGCGCTCGAACGTGAACCGACGCCTGGTGCTGCTCGAGCAGGACGAAAAAGGTGTCATCTACATCAAGGCAACGTCGCCACCGGCATCGCCCAGCAAGCGGCAGGCACGATTAACGCCCAGCCCGGAGATTCCGCTCCTGAATAGGTTTGTTTTGTTCAACGCATACTTCACTTCACTCTCAACACACGCATTGCAGACGACAGCCAGGCGACGCACAGACAGGGCGCGGGGGGAGGGCCGGTGGCGATTCCGATTAGCCATAGATAGATCAGCTCGAGATATATCAATAAGATTTTATTAATTTATCTCTCGCCCATACAGCGGCATCAGTCCACTCGCTAGCGACAAGTACGATCCGTTTCTGTCCGCGAAACGTCAGCTCGAGGAGCTCTGCTCGCCCAGCACGCCGCCGGAGCATGCACCAGTCACAGCCACAGCCACAGCACACAATGTTACTGCCACACCGACAACAACGACAACGACACCAACGACGTCCATGTCGACCTCGTTGACGGGGTCGCTGGGCAAACCACAGACGACCGCGAAGACAACGCCCACATCGAACTTCCGTCGCACCTCCTCGCTGCGCGGTCCGCGTCGCACGCCGCTGCTGCCCAGTCGCCCGCTCTTCGCCACCAACTACCGCCCCACCATACAGCGCGGCCTCTCCGACGAGGGTCCCATCTCGAACAACTTCCTCAAGCCCGAGGAGTACGACGAGATGCCGGTGCGCGCTGTCTGCGGCAACGACTTTCACAGTCCGCGCGTCGTGCGTCGCGACACCAGCGCCTCGAATCGCAAGCAGCAGCTGAAGCTGCCGCTGCCGCTACCGCTGCCCCAGGATGTGGCCAGCAACGAGTCGGCAACGAAGCTGCAGACACGCAACGTGGCCAAGACCGATTCGCTGGCCGTGTTCCTCAAGTACGAGCACGAGCTGGAGCAACTGAACGCCAAGGCTGCGGAGGTGGCGGCCATCAGCAAAGAGCTCAACAGCAAGGAGCTCAAGGACAAGAGCAACAATCTGAGCAAACAGAACTCGGCCAAGAGCCTCACCAGCAGCAGCAGCGCTGGCCAACTGCCGCCGCTGACCACGCCCAGCTGCACGCCAGTGCAGCCCAAGGAAAACAACGAGAACCAGGCCTACAACTTTGCCACACCGCTGCGCCTCGAGCCGATCAGCAAGCCGACGACGCCGCCCAGCACTGGCGGCAGTTCAGCCCCAGGGCCCATCAAGCTGGAGAGCATTTTCGGGACGAGTCGGCTGGGCGATTACATCGACCCCAAGCTGATCAATCCCTGCGACAATCTGCACGTGCAACAGCAGCCACAGCAGTCGCAGCAGAAGCAGCAATCGTCCACGAGCAGCTCGTCGAACACCAGCTCACAGTCGACGATCACGATGGTGCAGGATCAGCGACGACACTCGGGCGACTCGCGCAATCTGCTGAAGCGCAAGATGCGACTGGGGCGCAATCAGTTTCTGTACGACGCCTCGCCCGAGGAGGCGTACATCTCGTCGGGCAGCTGTGCGGACGATGAGGGTAATCGCTCCTCGCTGGAGTTCGACGAGCAGTGCTGGCAGCAGCAGCAGAAGCAGCTGCTGTCGCAGCATACGATCGGCATGCCGCATGCCGCGGTGATGCCGAATATGCCGCAACTGCCGCAACTGCCGGCGTTCGATGACTTTAACTTTGAGGAATTTCTCTCGTCATTCGAGAACGAGAATGACGAGGAGCAATTTCCGCTGTTCCGGGATTGTCGCGAGTTCCTGCTGAATCGCACGACGAACCGCCAACGCTCGTTCCAGAAAGCGACTTCGACGCCGCACACACAATCCCAGACGCAGACACAGACGCCGACACAGACGCCGACACAGACGCCGACACAGACGCCGACACAGACGCCGACACAGACGCCGACACAGACGACTGCCACACCACGAGCTGCCGCTGGGGGGATGAGCTCTCAGCTTAGCCAGTTGTATGTAACCCCAACTAAAGAGAGCTACGCCCACAGATCCGATTCGAACGCCTCGAGCAACGGCAGCTCCTTCAAGTCGTCGCCGGGCAAGGCCTCGCCGAGCAGCAGCCGCTCCTACAAGACGCCCAGGAGCAGCTGTGACGAGAGCGCGTCCAAGTGCGTGGATGATGCGCAGAAGCGCGAGATCTTCATCAGCATCGAGACGGAGGCAAATGCCCAGGGACACTCGCCCATCTCACCGGAATCGCTGCGCCACATGGTGGGCAATGCACAGACGCCCATCGATGTGCTGCACATTGAGAACGGCAACGAGCCGGAGCACGCCAAGTTCAGCAAGATCAGCGACACCGAGGATCACCTCGACGCCGAGCCCGACGATGAGGCCAGACACCTGCAGTACAGCAGCAAGCGGCTGACCTCACCGTCCAGCACGGCGGCCTCCTCCTCGTTGCCGTCGTCGACGTTGCCGCTGCCCAATGTGCAGGCGAACAATGCGAAGAACGAGATCGAGAAGATGCGCAACGAGTTCAAGCAGATAGGTGAGGAGTTCGGGGCGGCGGTGTGCCGCAACATGCTGCAGCATCAGCAGCAAGTATTGAAAGGTAACAGCAACAACACACACTTATCGCCATCACCCTCAGGCGATTCGGATGAGCTGAGCAGCCTCGACGGTTACACCATGTCCTCCTCACAGTCATCGCGTCGCGGCGCAAGCTCCAAGCTCAGCTCTGACTCTGCTTATGGCAGGTGAGTCCACATCTTGACCCCGTTATAGAAACAATGGCTCGATTCTCATGCAAACTACATTTCACACTTCTCCTTATTTTTTAAACTGAAGCAGCAGTAACTCCCCCAACAGCCTCTCCCGTCAGCGTTCCGGGGAGAAGCAGCTGCACATAAGCAACGCCCAGCGGGGCCAGCAAAATCAGCTGCGTCCTCACACTGCCAGCGGCGCCTTGGCCTCGACGGGCAAACAGGGAAGCGGCACCAACATGGCCGATGCCTCGACACAAGCGCAGAGCAACTACGGCACGCTGAAGGCGCGCCAGCAACTATACGCCGGCGGTTTTTGTGGTCCTGCTGGGGATGTTCCCAGCGATTGTCAGGCTGGCTACTACAGCAGCAGTTCGGATTTGTCTCTGCCGCTTGCGCAGCAGCAGCAGCAGCAACAACAGCAAATGCAGCAGCAACAGCAACAACAGACTTCAAATTACAATTACCAGCAACAGCAGCAGCTACAGTATCGGCCACAGTTGCAGCAGCAGCAGCAGCCACAGCTACAGCTGCAACATCAACAGCAACATCTTCAGCAGCAACAGCAGTCACAAGTGCAGGCGGCTTACAACAATAACAACAATAATAACAACAGCTACGAACACAATTCCAATAACAACCTGAACAACAACACAATCAACAACGCACTCACCTCGTCACAGCACTCGCTTGTCAGCAACACGTCCAACGGATCCTCCAGCATGAGTGCGAGTATGAAACTGTCGAAATTCTGTTATGAATGCGGCTCCAAGTTCACCATTGATTACGCCAAATTCTGCGTGGAGTGCGGCGTGAAGCGCGTCGCCCTCTAAGCAAACTAATAATATTTTGTTGTTGTTGTTGTCATACATGCACACACACACACACAGACACAAAGAGACACGGCGACACGGCGACACAAGTAAACACACACACACACAACACTTAGTTTGTCCAAGATTGACCTTGACAGCGTTAGCGGAAAGAACGGAGCAACTTATACCAAAAGTAGAGTCATAACACATACACACACACACACACCCCCAGCAATTAACGAACGAAGCCACACTAACAATTGTGAAGATATGCATACACTTACATATACTATTACATACATATATGCTGCTTAAATATATTTTAATAATAAAAAATAAAATTATAAAAAAAGCGCAATATTAATTACAAATAACACAAAAAAAAATTTAAAAAAGGTCAAGATATTTATTACATTGATTGTATAAGAATTAAACACTTTTAACCGAGTTGTTGATTAACCAAGACTGAACAAATGATTAATGAAAAGAGCGTTGAAACCACACTCAACAAAAATGAATTAAGATCAAAATTATATCAAAATAATGAACAAGAAACTACAACTCCAATCCAAATTTGTATACTTTTTACTAATTTTGTAGTCTCCTATTGAATACAATATAACGAGCACACAATATACATAACATGTAGAGCTCACTCATTAATAAGATTCAAAAATAAATGGATTTGCTTCTCGTGAAAAAATTGACAAAGTTTATTAATTGAATTATTTACGTATTTTTAGTTAACTTCGGGGATTTACTTCTAATAATAATACTAAGTATTTATTCGATTTTAAAACACTTTTTCTTTTTCTTCACAGGAGTACCGAAGTAAACAGACATTTGCAAAATAAGCGCAATTCTTATCAATCTAATTCATAAGTTACTCCAAAGTTGTGTAAATCGTTTCAATTTAGCCGAACCTGCAACTTTAATCTTGTCTTAATTATATACATATATCGTAGGGACACAAAAAAAATAAAAAAAAAGCCAATTGACATAACAAATAATTAAACATTCATGAGAACAAATTACTGAAACACATCTTCCAATTTGGGCTTAAATTAGATTCATGACATTATTTTCTCTTTGTACGTCAAGAGTGCGATTAGACCGTAAGGGTTATTAAGGATCGCCTCTAAGTAATTTCTAACAAAAAGGCAGACAAATTCGTGAGTTCGAGAATAAAATAAACGAAGCATTCGACTTACTGCAGCTGCAGCAGTTCTTCTTTCTTGAAAAGTGACACTGAGCCGCAATGGGAGATAATCGGCATCATATTTTCGTTGCGCAGCGATAGATTATCCATATTCAAGCTTAGCTGAGTTATGGCGTTGTTATTTGTGCAGTACAAGTTATTTGAGGAGCTGCTGCTGCTACTTTCATCTACCGTAGAGGTTAGAATGATGTGAGTATAAGTCCAAGAGTAATCGACAGGTAAATGGAACGAAGTCTAGTTTATGCGCTTACCTAGAATGTTCTGAAGGCTCAGACTCTGGAGCGAAGACACAGTAATGTGCTCGGGCATTTGATCATAGCAGAGATCCAGCTGGTCGCTACCCACCTCCTCCTTGATATATTCCTCATCAGTGTCATTTATGAATTTGAATCTATGCGAGTCATCCCTTTTTTTAAATAGATAATTACCCTGCAGCTTGCATTCGTTGATAATGAAATTAATGTCACAATGATAGCGCAGTGTCACCGGATTGCCAATAAGTATCATCAGCGACTTGGCACGCGACAACAGCACGTTCAAGCGACGAGGATCTCGCATGAAGCCAATGCTGGCAAAGGAGCGTACGAGAGTGGCAATGATAATATTCTTTTCGCGTCCCTGATAGTGCTCCACGCTGCCCACTTCCACGTTCAAGTAGCCCGCGTTGTAAAGTGCCTCTCGGATCAGCTTACCTTGTGCTGTGTAGGGCGCCACAACGCCAATATCCTGCTGTTCGACACGCACGTTGTTACCCAGGCCATCATTCAGCAGGAGCTTCACATACCAGATGAGCACGTGCGCCTCCAGCTCATTGTAGGAACTGGTGCAGTTCACTTCCCTCTTTGTTACGCCATGCGTGGCTTGGAATATGATGGGAAAGTGCGGATTGCGCAGCATGGGCCAGTTGACTGCCATATTGACTTGAGCAGACGGAGCCTGAGGTATCAGTTCACCATTATAGTAGAGTTTGTTGTAGATCCCAACGATTTCGGGGTGTGATCTATAGTTGCGACGCAGTCTCGTCTGCAGTGTGCGATCGTAGTTGCCATTGGCGTCCAGGCCATACAAATCGCTACGCATCAATCGTTCCATTAGCGAGTGACGTAATCCCAAGGCGGCGGCCCGATGGCTAGTTATGACTGCGCCCAGCTGTTTGTGATCGCCGGACATTATCACGTGGCATGTGTCATCTTGTTTTATGCCCACAATGCCAATTAGGGTCTCCGGTTCCGTCGATGCGCCGGCCTCGTCGATGAAAATGTGCGTGAAAAAGTTAAATTTACCAACATTATCACTGACCAAGCGGCCCACAGTACACAGTGTGGCCACAATGATGCCAAACTGGCGCAAGAATTTCGCACCGCAGTGCTCATAGACATGCTTGGAACAATTGGAATGTCTGAGCAGCAGCGGGTGCACTGAGCTCAATCCACTAGCGCAAATCGAACGCGAGAAGACACGTATTATCTGGTGATGCGAGTCTACGTCGAGGTCGACCAAACGAGACTCTTTGGCGCGTTCCTTCAACAGCTCCTTTAAGCGTTTGTTGCGCGAAAAATATTCACACAATTTGAAGGCAACCGTGTTGCAGGCCGAGTTTGAACCGGCTGTCACAAGGATGCGGCTTCGCGGCTGGTGAAGTCGCAACTGTAGAATGGCTTCGACAATAGTTGTTGTCTTGCCAGTGCCTGGATAATGAAGCTGGTTAGTTCAATATAACTTTTACAACTTTGAGCTACTAACCTGGTGGGCCAAACACAATGTGTGGTCCGCGAGTGCTGGGGCCTTTGAAGATCTGCTTCACAGCCTGCAGTTGCTCCAAGTTGCTAGCAATGTTGGCATTGAACAGCGATAAATTAGGTAGACTGGAGTCACCGTAGAGCACTTCATGGGTCTGCTTAACAGGAAACAAATAGCGACGGATGCTTGGACTCGCCTCTAAGAGCTGAATGGCGCGATGCTTAAATCGAAATGGTATGCGACGAGACCGCACGATAATAAAGAAACGCTCATTCATCGCTTCGTCTCCCGGAAATGCCTTATTGTCCTTGAATCTGAACTGGAGGCATTGACGTGTTACTTTCTCCAAGCAGGCAACGTGACGCCGCAATGGATTCTTTCGAGTCAACTGCTCTTTCTTATGCGGCTGCTGTGCCAGCACAGGATTTAGGGGTACAGGATCAGCTAATAAGCTCTGCATGGGTATGAGGACAACCTCATCCAAACTCGGAGCCAATACGTCCTCCGGACTAAGCGATGGATCGGTCAACATATAGCTATAACAATACGTGCTAACTTTGCTGACCGTGACATCGGACTGCATGAACTGACCATAAGTTTGCATAGTGGACATATCCTCAATGCTCAGTAGTGTGCGCAGCACCGTGCAGACATTATCATAGTTGAGACTCCGCGTCTTTAGATATGCGCCAAAGACGCCGTCCTCGGTGGATAAGCTGTCGTTGGTGAAATTGGCATCCATTGCTTGCAGCAACGTAGGATCCGGTCCGTAGTGCGGCAAGGACCGCATCAATTTATTAAATCTGTGAAATATTATAGTATATAATGAAATTACACGAATGTAGCACTGATCTTACTTGCGCTCTTGCGTCTCCTCCTCATCTTCGAAGCTTGAGCTGGCATCGTCCAATTCAAACTCATTTGGATCATAATCATTGTCATCGGCTATTCGCGTCTGCATACTTCCCCAGCCGGACTTTATGCGCTCAATATCCGATAACTGGAAGTCCATCTTAAATATAAAAACACACATACATAAGTAAATACAAAAGCTCATGCTCTCGCCATATATTTCAAATTTTTAAGATACCATTTCCGACGCAAACGCTTTTTTCTCGACGTTAACTGTACATAAAACAGTATATTTCTTATAATTATTAACTATTTTAACAGATACAAACAAAATTTCACAAGAAAAATTAAAGACGCTGCGTTCGAAGTACCGTTAAAGGCGACATCTGGCATCAATATTATTGTCGCAGATCGCAGACAACTTCAAGTGTCAGAAATTGGTATTTTTCTCAGAGTTGCTTTAAATTGTATTTGACATATTGATTATAGTACCACTAATTACAATAGAATTCTTTAAAACAAAATAACTATTCCAAATTATTGTGTTAACTCTTACCACTTGTTATACTTATGCGGGCTTCTCTGGCTTGGCGCGAGAAACCTTGTGCTTATGAGAGCTCTGGCGTGAAATTTGCTCAATCGATATTTTCATCGATACTTTTAGCTTTCAATTCGGGCTTTTACAACACCGAAAAAGCGAAACAGCATGAAAAGAAATATAAACTGAACAAGCACATAACATTTAACGACTGTGAGTTAAGCTGCTCTATAAAAAACGACAATCTACTTTATCCAAAGAGGAGAATCATCGAAATTGCTCTGCAAGAGATCGTTCATATCCCTTTTGCTTCAGTCAAGGCTCAATGGTTGTTCATTGTCACAGTCGTGCGTAATACATGACCCCTATCTCGTATTCTTTGGTTTATTCTGGTCGTCCTGCTGATGGTACTAATTCCGCCTTTGGGCTTCGCGATATAAACTGCTCAATTAGTGGCCATACTTTTCAGGAGTATGTCAGGATCACAGTGACATATGACACCGTACTTGTTGCGATGGCACTTAAATACCATTCCTTTCCCGCCCCAATCTGATTGGAAGTTAAATTCGATGGGGCTGCCATACTGTTGGCAGATTACCCGCTATTTTATAACTGCCGTTTGCCTGAATACAACGGTCTGGAGTTGCCGTACTATTGTCAGATCTCCAGCTGTTGAGCACTCGATAACTGTCGATAAGCCGATTACGATTTACCAGTTTATTTACATTTTGTTGTATTATTAATTTTTATTATGATTTTGGAGAAACTTGCAATTGACCAGCGAATGCAAACGCAAAACCTTGTGCATATGCTACAAAACAGAGAATCGGGCTATACACGGCATAATAAGTTAAATCAAAGTGCACCTTTATCATACGAACGACAGTTCTATAAGTCTATAACTCCGTGTCTCACCATTGGCATCACAATCCCGCCTGTTTACTTACGCAAATTTACACCGGACGGAAGCAAATTGTTAGCTTTCTCCCACGATCAACGCTCATGTATTGGTGGGATTAGATGACTTTCAGTTGAAATGTCCGATAAACTTATCTGTTTTTGTTTGCAGTTTACGCTTACAAAGGAATCGGATCGGAGCGCGTTGGAAAGTTGCTGAATGAGGCTAACGTTGGCAGCAGCGATACCTACAACGTCAATAATCAGTTGCGTACGACGATATTTGACCAGCTCTTTGAAACGAAGTACGTGTTGCGTTTGTGCAATGGCGACACAGCCCGTTATTATCTCCATCGGGAGTTCAGTGTTTTTCTCGAGGATGGACGATATGTGTTGCTCGCTGGAATGTGTATTCTCAATGGCTGCAACTTGAATATATCTGATTATGAACGGTATCCGGATCTGTTTGATAAACTTGATCTATTTTCGTACATATTCTTTGTGGTGGACCTGCAACAAGGTATTGTGACCGACGAAGTGCAACTGTTACAAGATGCCATCTCTCTGTCTCACAATCATGGCATTTCCCTACATGGTAACACTATAACAATATTGTCCAGACTACGCCAAGCCGTTTACATATACGAGCTTGTTGACGGTCGACTGATAAGGCACGAGCATGAAATCGGTCCCCGACCAAGGGGTTGTCCCTTTAAAGCTGTCGAGGACTCATCCATGTTGGATGTCAACACTCTGCTGCCCATCACGCACATAAAGCAGCGAGTATTGAGCTTTCTGTACCGTCAAATACAGCAGGATGATCCGCAAACTGGGCAGAAATATCTGGAATTTTACAAAAATTTTGATTTTGTGAGTGATTCAACTTAACTAATTTAAGTATCCATAACATAGAATATATTTGTTACAGGTGGAGAATATGATCATTGAAAAAATGCAGCTAGTTGACAATGATTTGCTTCTTCTACGCTACGAGGAACGACCGAAAGATAACGATGTGGCTCCTATGCTGACCACAGGCGAACCACAGCCTCCACGACGCCTTTACGTATTCTACTGTTTAACAAGCGAAGACGTGGCTGGCGTCTACCCAGATGACTCAGTGGATTTGCTTCAAATAGTAGTGCAGTTCTATGACAAAATGTGTAACGTGCGATCCCTGCAAACTGGCGATGTGCCTTCACTGCCCACACATTATTTCATGCGGCAGAATTATGTGAACCCCAACAAATCGATACCGTTTATGCGTCAAGCGGCCCTTCGATTCAATCCCAGTGTGCCGGTCAGCACACAGAGTTTCTCCACATCACCATATCTCAATTACAACGTATTCAATTATGATGATCGACTTGTGTCCCCACTGGAACGACCAAAGGCTTGCTCCACAGAGCCAATAATATTCCGAGATCGCGCCACAAACTTGATCAAATATCGGTTAAACACAAAAGCGCGTCGTCCACATAATGCATTGGCTCCGCGTGAGCTTTGTGCTTTCATTTGTCATCCGTTTGAGCCAGTTATTATTAGCATACAGAAGTGTATGCATGTCTATGACTACAAATTGCACATTTACAACCATGGTACTATTGTGGAGCAGTTCTACAATTAATTGAAATGTGATATTTTATTTGTTGGATTTGTTTACTTCACTTATTCTACATATGTATTTACACAGCAATATTAAACAGTAAAGAGGATCAAAGATCGATAAATTTAAAAATAAACCGTAACATAAATTTAAGTGGGAAACTTATTTGTCTGCAGTCTGTTAATTATGTATCGATTGTTGTTTTTATCGGATTAGTTGTTTTGCTCGTCACTAGCGTATATCGGCGTATTTGGAATATCGACGATGTGCGATAATTCGACAACGACCGGCTGAAGTTCATAATATTAAATCGATGTCAATATAAATAAATAATATTTAAGTAGATGGCAAAGCAAATAAAATGAGTGAATCACAAGAAACTTCACGTAGTAATGATTCGAATGAAGTGCTAATTGAAGAAATCGATAGCAACGACGTCCCTGAGAATGAATTGGCGCAATTCCAGGAAACGGAACCATTGCGCGTACTAGAAATCATCGAGTGCAACCACGAAAACAATGGCAATGAGCAGAGTGCAGCAAATCAAGACGCTGCAGAAGAAGCAGAGGAAGAGGGCGCTCTAATTCGACGCTATGTGCAAGGCGTCCAGTGTCTCGAGTTTCCCGATTTCTGCACTAAGCTTGAGCCCGGTGACGAAGATGACGACGAGGAGGAATCAAGTTCGCCAGTAAATAAGGATGACAGCCAATCACAATCTGAACCATCCACAAGCGCAGCAGCAGCTGCCAAGAAATCACTGGTCACGAAAGCGAAGCCCGAGAATGCTGGCAGTCAACGCTCTGGATCCGGATCTGGTGGTGGCGGACATTTGGGGCGACGCAGTCAACTGAGTCCCGCTCTACTTGGCCTGATGGGCGAGGCGAATCTCTCGTTCGCTTACGGCCGCTATGATACTGCGGAGCGAATTTGCATGGAGATTATACGACAGAATCCACTGGCGAGCGAACCGTTCTACACGCTGGCAGAGATATATGAGAACCGTGACGATGTCAAGTTTCTGCACTTTTCCACAATAGCAGCACATCTCAATCCACAAGATCGTGATATGTGGATACGCATATCCGATCTGCTGGTGCAGCAGGGACATTTGGCACGAGCTCGCGTCTGCTATACGAAAGCAATTAAAGTGATTCACAAGGATTACCTGTTGCGCTTGCGGAAGGCTCAGCTATTGGAGCGAATGGGCGAGACAAATGCAGCGATGTTCACATACTTGAAGATGCTGCCGTTGATGCCGTCAACAGAGTGGAATCTGTGCCTCACGACTGGCAAAAATGTGGCACGCTATTTTCATGTACTGGAGAAACACACTATTGCATTGGAGGCCATGGACGGTGCGTACAGCGTGTGCAGTTCTCGCTTTACGCTTGAGGATCTCAACATCTACTTGGAGTTGCTTATACTGAACAAGCAGTATGAAACAGTTCTACGCTGCCTTCACGAACGCACTAATCTGGACATTGAAACGGAGCAGGATGGCAAAGAGAGTTTGGAACTGATTTACTTTTGCCACATTCCCGACGATTATGTTCCCGAATTGCGCGCCAAGCTCTGCGTCAGCCTTATACACATGAATGCACATCATTTGCTGGGCTATTTGGTGCAAAACGTGCAGGAGCATATAACCCCAACTGTGGATCGCGTTGAACTCTACATGGACATCACCGAGGCTCTAATGCAGGAGCACAAGTATGCCGAGGCCATAGCACTGATGCGACCTATCACTGATGGCGACTCGTTTGAGTGCCCGGCATTCGTTTGGCTGCGTCAAGCGGAGTGTCTGCGTCAGATCAATCGCACAAACGAGGCCATCCAAAGCTATGCTCGCGTGGTGCAGTTGGCTCCATACTGCTATGAAGCAAAGTTTACACTCTCCGCATTGCTTAAACAGCAGGGCAGGCCAGAAGAGGCAGTCAAGGCGTTGGAGCAATCTGGAGAGCAGGAAGGGCAACCGTTGCATGCCCGCTTACTGTACGAACGATGCGTGATGCTGCAGCAGATTGGACGCATCGAAGAGTTTCTCGACATAGGCTATGTGCTGCTGGGTCGACACTCCATCAAGCTGAAAAATCGCGAGGAGATGCTGGCAGCTGCCAATGGTGGCAGCACTTACAACACCGAGGGACTCAAGGCGATCCTGCAAATGCGAAGCTTAGCTGCTGGAGCAACTGGCAATGCAGAGCAAGAGCCCCAGGTAAGTGTGAAGATAGCATATAGAATCAATTTGTAGTTGTTGCCACATGAATTCCACAGGAAACATTAAAAGGTGCTGGCACATCTGGACCTGGAGCGATCTCTGATCTGACGATTAAAAATGAATACGATTTGTTTCTGGAACTGATACGAACCGCCTTCGCCCATGGCAAGTACAGTGCCATTGAACGCATCTGCTTCGCCATGGTGACCACAAAGCGGTTCACCTATTACCACTATGAAATCGAACGCATTATAATCCTCGCCTGTTACTTTAATCGCGACTGCGCAATTGGTTTCTCGTACCTACGCGAGCTAATTGCCAAGCAGCCGGATAACGTGAATCTTTGGAATCTGCTGTCTCTCATGGTGCAACAGGGTGATGAGGTACGCTACTTTAGGTACACGCGGCGTCTACTGCAACGACATCCAACGGTCACGCAGGCAATGCGCCTGTTCCTCGGTCATTATCACCTCAACTGCAGTTCGTATAAATATGCGTTGAACGTGTATGTTCCCATATTGCGTGAACATCCACATGCATTGGTCGCCCTCTCCATAGCTGTAGTCTTCAACCAGCTATCGCTCCAAAAGAAGGTTCTTCGCAAATCGGCAGCAATCTCGCAGGCCGTGGCCTTCGCTCAACGCTATGCGGAGCTACGCTCTCGCAGCCCAAAGGACAGCGATCCTGCTATTTCATCTACGTCCTGTGCTGCTCAGCAGGAGATCTACTATAACATTGGACGGATTTACCATCAAGCAAATATCCTACACTTGGCGGCTGAGTACTATGAACGAGCGCTGGCGCAAAAGCATCCGCTGATAATGGAGAATGAGGCGATCTTGGGACTGCAGCATGAAGTCGCATTCAATCTACACCTCATCTATCGTGCCAATGGCAATAAGTGGAAGGCGCGACAGTGTCTGATGCGTTATTGTGTTGTATGAATGTTTATATGGCTATGTATGCTAGATGTAGAAATAAAAACAAAATGCATTTTTACACTTTTCTAAAAATAAAAATGTTTATTAAATATTTTTAAAAATACAATTTTCGGTTAGCCTTATTAAAAAAACCAAAATTTTTTGTAATTTTAAAATGAGGCGAATATAAGTGTTCTTTTTATTTTTTATGATTATTTTCCACCACCGATAAACGGTAAGAAAGCTTGATTTGGTATATTTATCGAAGTAAAGCGGTATTTATTGGTACTCAAGTTTCGGTCACACTGTCCTCCACCCACTGTCTCATCCAGTGAGAACTAGAGTTTTTGCTTCGCGTAATTCGTTTGGCTTTCATGGATGCACCAAAATGCAAAACTCCAAGGCCAAAATGGATGAGTTTAAGGCAAGGTTTATGGACATGCTGCACAAACAGGTAGGCTCTCACCAAACATCTGCCCACCCACAACGCAGTGCGACTAACAACTTTCTTCGCCTTTCACTTGCAGACAAATCGTCAAATGAAAATTCCAGCTATGGGATTCTCAGATTATTTCATACAGACAGTTACAACAGACGCCCTGCCCACTACAACAGCAACGACGACCACTGGAGTCAGTGCGGAAGGAGATGATTCTACAGCAAGTGTCCAAAAATCGGATCAAGAAATTCTTGAAAGCATCGAAACTCGCTACTACGATGCTGACAGCAATCCAGAGTTGTACGAGCTTAAGGTATTTATTTCACATTGACCAATATGATCAAATTGCCAATAAGTATTTCAATAATTTCGCAGAAAGTTCTCAGCGCTGGAATTGATAACCAGCTGATTGAGGAGACCATCGCCCAGCTGCGCGTACAACAAAAGGTGCTGACCAAACAGGTGCTGCAAAACATATTGGAGCAGCGAAATGCATGTAGCAGCGAGTTTCAGGCTATAAACGAGACGCAAAAGAAGCTGGAGGAATCTCTGTGGACTTGCCAAAAGGCGCGGTCCTATCTGAATTATGCACGCACAAATCTAACAACGACCAGCTTAGAGATCTTGGCCAGCTATCGCAAGAGGGAGGTGCTCAAGGAAGTTCTGCAGACGCTGTTGGCTATTAAGAAGCTGGTGAGTATACTATGTACTTTATAGTCATATGTGTATATATGAAATATATTGTATTAATAGCGCACCACGGATGAAGAATTGCACAAACTGCTGGCCGAGCACAACTATTCCGCTGCTATAGCGTTGCTTCTGCAGTGTCAGAGCTCCGTGGCCGACTTCATGCAATTCAATTGCGTCCAATCTTTGCACAAAAAACTCCAGGAGACGATGGTCCTAATGGAGTATCAGCTAGACACAGTTCTCAATGAAATGGTGCTGAAGTTCGACATACGCAAATATGCCAAGTTGCAGGAAGCTTATAAACTGGCGAACAAGTCACTTATTGCCATGGATCAACTACACATTAATTACATTTCAGCAGTTCACTCCACGGTAAATGCTGTGGTCCGTGGCTACAGTGAACCCAATGCTGAGGAGCAGCCGAAACTGCTGTACGAGCAACTTTGCGAGCAACTCAATGTGGACAAACTGATGCCATGTCTGATAAGTTTGTGCAAGACCTTTTGGACCATTCTGGCCTCTTACTATCAGGTTGTCATCTGGCACAACAACTATAAGCTATATGCGCAGCAGGAGGAGACAGACGGGGAGTCACCGGATCTTTACATTCAGCAAAAACTAAAGAAGGGTCAGTCGCGAATCTGGAACGACATACTGAATAAAGTTTGCCTCTTTTTGCAGAGCGCCAAGCTGACGGTTCTCAAATACGACCAGTTCATTCAAGTGCTGTCGATTGTGCAACGCCTGAAGAAAGTGGGCATTGAATTCTGTGGCGAGCAGTCGGAGAAGTTAATTGAGGTTATGCAGCAAAGGAGCGAGGAGTTCTTTACACGCTACCATATTTGTTGTGTTGAAGAGATTTGTCTGTTTTTGGATAACGAGTCCTGGACGCCGCTGGACTCATTTGCGCACATCCTTCAGCTACCGGTGAGTATTGACTGTTGTTGTTTGTTAATGATGAATTTTCGATTAACCATCTATTTTTTTTACAGGAATTCCGTTCGGTGAGACATACGTTGAGACGCCACAAATCGCCCACAACAGCACTGATGGCGTCCACCAATAATTCACCTATAAGTAACAACAATTGTGACGAGCTGGTCTCAGTGCATTCCCAGGATGGTGGGGGCAGCTCTATTTATGGTTCCTACGGTTACTTCTTGCGCTTCTCTGAGAAGAGTTCACCCTTTGATGGCGGCCTTGATGCCGCTATGCTGGAAGAAGACATTTTGTCGGGCATTGTGGATGAGGCCTCTTGTTACTTTAGCGAAGAGAGCGATGATGAGCAAAAGAGTATGCAAAGCAAGGAATTTGCCGATGATGGCAGCAAGTAAGTTCTCTGTGAACTCTACAATAATGTTCTTGAATAACGTTCCACATTTTGGTTTTACCAGTCAGCTGCTTGTGAACAACACAGCCCTGAATGTGCTACGCTGTATTGGACGTTATTTGCAAATGTGCAAACTGCTGCATTGCATCTCTCCAAAGATAATCTTCAGTATGCTGGAGCTGCTTGACTTTTATGCGTTTGCAGTGCATGAAATATTTGGCAAGGATGCAGTAAGTCATGTCGTTGAAGTGCATCAATATGAAGTATATTTTAACTTGTCTCATACATTAGCTTGTGGCTACGGACAATCTCTATACGTCGTTTTTAGAGCAACGTTTGCGTGCAGTGGAATCCAATGTGGTCAGTCATATTAAGGTGTGGCCACTCAACTTTTCATCTCTGGTAATACAAGTAGATTGTTGCAAATAAAAAATATTCGTAAATAATATGCTAATATATTCGTTTTAGATTAACAACGAGCTAGCGAATCCGGACACTCTTTACGGTCTACCGCAGCGCATTGTGGCCATTGAAGCGGGGCGTAGCATGTTCCAACAGTTCCAAGTGCTTCAACATTATTTGAACCACCTGTTGCCCGTTAACGATAAGCCAATTTTGAATAATTACTTGGAGCAAGGTGAATTCATGGCTGATCTCGCGAAACCTGTTTACACATGCGTAACTTCTCGCGTCATCGATCTGCCGGCGATACTTGCTCAAATGGCTAAGGTCAAGTGGGATGTGAATCATGTAACACATCAGCATAGCAGCTACAGTGACGTTTTGAATCGCGTAAGTGCCAAATCCGAATGCATCCAATACAAGACATAAACAATCGTCAATTGTTATGCTTTATAGAACATACAGAGCTTTGCCATGCGCTTGGAGGAAATAACCAAGGAAGTGCCTATACCCAGCAAACAAGTGTGGAATTCCATGGCGCATGTGGCCACACATTTACTAGTGGAGGGGTAAGCAAATTAAAGCACTAGCAGTCGAAGTCGTATTGAACTGACACATTTAAATAGATTTTCCAATGTGAAGAAATGCTCGGCTGGAGGTCGAGCACTTATGCAATTGGATTTTGCGAATTTCATGTCATTCCTCGAGCTAATCTCGCATCAAAAGTATCCACAACATCGTGCTTATGTGGATGTATTTATCAAAGCGTATTATTTTTCACCGGAACAATTCGAGCAGTGGCTTGAACAGCAACGACAAGCTGACGAATATTCAGCAAAGCAACTGACGAACCTTATACAATGCATATGTATAAGCGATAAGCGCACTCGACAGAGGCTGCTCCAGCTAGTGGAGGGCACGGCAGCTAATGTGTCTACGCCCAGCACAACGCCGCAGAAAAACAGCTACAATTCGGGCTCGAATCTGAGAAATGTTATTTAAGTTTTAATTCGCTCGGTTTCTTCTCTCTTTATTCTGTGTACGAGTATATTTAATTTGTTATTTACGCAATTGTGGGATGTAGATTTGACCAGCCCCCAACGCAACGTCCTTTGTTAATACTAGCTAAATTGGCTGCACGTTCGTTTCATGTCGTATTCAATATTGTACATTCCACTTAGTACAAATTTATGAACATTTTGTTGTAAGTATTTCGAGTGTGTTTCAGTTAATTAAGCGATCTCTATGATGTACTTCATTTTGATATTCGTTCGAATTTTCAATTTTGAATCTGATAAATCGGAATCTTTGCACGCTGTGCTCTCTATTTATTGTGACTATAGTTATATTATTATTCTTTTGATCTACCATGCACATGACTTATGTACCTAGAGAACGCATACACACAAATGCATACACCTACGAATATGTATGTATGTCAAACTAGATGTAAGACATGATAAACAATTTATTTTAATACCCAATTGTAATATTTATTTGCGATATGGACAAATAATGTTTAAGAAATCTCGCGTTTATACACTGTAAAACTAGTGCTACTAATATACACATACAACACATATAATTATATGAATCTGTAACAAAACTAATACATAATAAAGAGTACATATTTTGAGACATGCATACTAAAATAAAGTGACAAACGCCCAAAAATGTAATCAGGAATCTGGCCAATCCCCTATGTCATCAGAGGCACGAATTTGTGAACTGATTCGCGTACAAAATGCCCAATCATCTTTAGTATTCCTCACTGTCAGGCGCTTTCAATTCTATGTTCGCCTGCCTTCAGCCTTCCTCCAGTGACTCAGCACTGAGTATATAAAACTTATGTCTAACTTCGGATACATCAGTTTCTAGATGGCCACCATGTTAACGCTACGCATAGGCATCATTCTGTTGGCTTCCCTGGAAAAAACAACTGCAAGCATTATCAACGAGTTGGCGCAAGAGTCGCGTTCGTCGATATTCATAGTCCGGCAAGATCAGTGCCCGCAGAGCTGGCTGCAGCAGCTGCTCGTGACGCCTCCAGTTCCGGTTGTATTACAATCCTTGAGCAACGAAACAACTGCGAAACCATTCTCACGTGTGCTTTGCGTGGTCTGCTTCCGGGACAAGGACTTTTCCGAGCAGCAGTTGGCGTCGTTGGTGTACAACTTTCGCAGCGAGCGCATTGTCTTCTACGTGTCGTCAGGACAATTAAACTCAACGTCTCTTGATGTGCTGCGGTTGCTGATGAGCCAGATGCCATAGACTGCGAATTGCGCACGTCATTGGCCTGTTGGCCGAGGATGAGGAGCTCTACTATTATCGTTACTTTCCCTACCCGGTGTTCAAATTGGAGCAGCATCCGATACAGCAGAGACCTGCCTATCTCAATCACTATCCAAACCTGCAGCAGCAGCCACTGACTATACTGCCGGACCAGAAGCATCCACGCACCATTATCTACACGGACTTTCGCACAGGATCTACGGTGCTGGCGGGCTCCGTGGGTCGTTTTATACGCACTCTGGCCTGGAAGTTGAATGCCACGCTGCAGTATCAGGCGCAAGTGACGTTAGGACACACGTTGGGTAGCTTCGAGATGCTGAAAATGGCTGAGGATCTGCATGTCGACATACCGGCCGGAATACTCACCATCGACTTCAGCGAGCAGCTGCCCCACATGAGTTACCCCTTTGAGCTGAGCCGCATTTGCTTGATGATTCCGATCGCCCTGCCCATTCCCATCAGAAATATCTACCTCGTGATGTATAATATGCAACATTTGCTGATTGCGCTGGCCATCATCAACGGCATCGGCTGGCTGCTCAGTCTGCACAGGCATCTCTACGGGTGGGCGACGAGGGTCGTTGACTTGGTGCTTAACGATGTGGCGATGCGAGGATTTCTGGGCCAGTCCTTTAGCGGAAATGTCGAGCACAGTTGGTTATATCTGCTGATTGGCTTTCTGGGTCTCAACATCAGTTCCATTCACGAAGCCGCTATGGGCACGCTGCTGACCCATCCGCCCAAACACTTTCAGCCACGCACCTTCGAGGACTTGCTGCACATGCAAACGCCGCTGCCTCTGGTCGTGGATGTCGACTATGCCCAATTCAGCAAAGTCAGCGAGCTCTTGCTGCCCATGCGGGCCGTTAATTTGAGCGAAGTGAATCAGCTGCGGGACAAGTTCAATATGAGCAACGTCTACTTCGCCTCCCGACTCAAGTGGGGTCTGCTGAGTGCCCACCAGAAGTATTTCCCACAGGAAGTGTTTCTTTACTCCAACGACGCGTGTATCAGCGCACTCACCCTAATGGCGTTTCAGCTGCCCAAGCATTCGTGGTTCGAGGAACACATCAGCCGACTGACGATGGAAGCGAGAGCCACGGGTCTCTACCAGCACTGGATAGACATGCATTTCTATGACATGGCCGCAGCTGGATTAATCTCGTTCCGTGATCCGATGAACAGGCAGTTTCCGCGCAGCGGAGGAGCCTTACAGCTGCAGGATCTGCAGTGGATTTGGTTTGGCTACGCCGTGCTCTTGGCCATCGCCTTGGCCGCCTTTGGAGTGGAGGTGATTGTGAAGCGGTCTTAGGTGGATTGAATTCGTTTACTGTTTATTTAGTTGAAGTACATTACAAGTCGATTTGAACACTAGCTATATGGGGTTATTTGTGAATTATTCAAGAACTATGTGTGAAGTCGAGGGGATCCAGAGTGTGGGAGCTTAGGCAACATTGGTGTGCTCGTCGCGATGGAAGATCTTCACATCGAAGAACTTGAAGTTCTCCACATCGAAGTAGTAGTCGTGGTGCACGGGTCGGTTGAAGGGGAAGCCGAAGGGCAGGGCGTCCACGTAGCGGGAGCCGTGACCGATTCCACAGCTGATGATCGGATCGTAGCCAGTGTACTGCTGCACAGCAGGCTCATGGTAGGGGTAGACCATGTAGAAGAACTGATAAACCTGACCGCCCTTCTTGCCCTTGGGCAGCATCATGCGATTGGGTACGCCGCAGTGGGTCTCGGACTGGTCCAGCTTGAACTTGAAGTCGCTGTTGGTGGCGTCCATCAGCTTCTGGTAGAGTTCGAAGTATGTGGTGCGATCGCTGACCCAGAAGCTGAAGTCACCGCTGTTGCGCTTGATGTGGTTGACACCAGCCTCGAGCTGCACCTTGAAGTGTTCCAACTCAAAGAAGTTCTGGTAGTTGCGCTCCAATGGGATCACGTGTCCGTACTCATCGTACTTGGGTCCAATGAACACCTTCACAACGGCTGACTGCGCCTTGTCCGAGCTGACGTCCAGCACGAACTCGAAGGGCTTGTGGTTGAGGCGGTGCTGGCGTGCCTTGATCACATAGCTGCTGCCGTTGTAGAAGGAGTTGCGACCGAAGGCGTGCAGCGCATCTTTGGGATGCTCGACGGTGGGCTCCACGTTGACGGCGTTGCTGATGTCGGCGTCGAAGTACTCGAAGTAGGTGCTCAGGCTGTCGGGCATGTGGACGGCATCGATCTTGACGCCCTCAAAGCCATAGTCGACCTTGGTGTACTCGGGGAAGGTGTCCATTAGATGCCAGTAGTGCGAGAGCAGGTTCTTGTAAACCTCGAAGAACAGAGGGTCGCGCATCGAGGTGTCGTAGTGCATGAAGTGGCCGGGATAGGTCTCCTGGTATTTGCCGAAGGGACGACCCTCGTTCACAATGTAGCGGTACCACTTGTCCAGGCTGCCGTAGAACTGCTTATCGATGCTGTCCACATTGCCCTGGATCATGTTGCCCAGCTGGTTGATCACCTCGACGTCGTGCTTGCCGTTCTTGTGGATCCAGTCCATGATGCGCTGCGTGTACAGCTCCACGTTCTTCACGTACTCCACATTCTCCGGCTTGTAGAAGCTGTGGTAGTTGTCGCGACTGGGGTAGGGCACGCCGTTGTAGCCGCGCAGGCCGCTGTAGAAGCCGGACTCGACGGGTTCGTAGAAGTTGAAGCTGGGCACCTCGCCCATATCGTGGGATAGACGCTCCAGATAGTAGCGGGCCAGGAGCTGCCAGTGCACGTAAAGGTAGAGCTCACCACGACGATCCTTGTTCAGCACGTGCTGCTCATCGCCCTTGGTCCAGAAGGGATAGTCCAGGTTGAAGTAGTAGTAGAAGCTGTTGAAGCCAATGTCCTCCAGGAAGTAGGCCAGGCCGTGCTCGTAGTTCATGTCGCCGTAGAAGTTGGTGTAGTTGGACTTCATGACCACGTTGTACACATTGTTCAGCTGCTTGACGTGATGGAAGCCGTGCATCTTGTAGTGCTCGGCCATCTCCAGCGTCTGGCCGTCGAAGAAGCTCCAGGGATGGATCTCGTAGTGGGCGGGGAACACAACTCCCTGCATATCATCGCGGAACAGACCGGCAATGGTGAAGGCGTAGACGAAGAGCTGCTTGTTCACGTGCTGACGCGCCCAGAAGACGACGTGCTGGAAGGTCTCCCAGTTCTTGGCGTACATGAAGAGGCGCACAAGGCCAACGGCGTACTCCTCGTGGCGATCGTACATCACGGTCCACACCTGGTCGTCGTGGAAGGGATGGTGCTGCCACAGGTGGAAGAAGTGTTGCAGTTTCTCCTCATGGTGGTAGTCGCTGACGTGCTCCCAGGGCTTGTATTCGTAGTAGCTGGTGTCGTACTTGGTAACAAAGACGTCGTCCTGGTAGATGTGCTGCGTCATCTCCATGACGAACTTCTGCTTCACGAGGAAGTCCTTGTCGGCCACCTTGGACTCGACATGCTTGCCTTGGCCACCGACTGCCAGCAGAGCTAGCGTTAATACAACAACCGCCGTAATCGACTTCATGGTTCTCATGCCACTGATCAGTTCTCGGCCTGCATTTATACCTGATCGACTGGCATCGATTGTGCGATATTTGCGGTCGTTGATATTGTCTGACATCCGTCCCAGCATTGCAGCGATAACAGCAAACTGCACCTCCACCTTCACTTGCACCTTCGATTGCACCTAGAGCTGATAAATTGATCGATCGAATGGTCTTCGGATTCGGTTTCGGTTTCAGTTTCGATTTCCGATTCGAATTCAGATTCAGATTTACATAGGGAGGCTCGACTTCTAGAGGGATCGTTTGATCACCAATCTGTCGTGTAAGCAATCACTTACACCTGCTGATTGAGCTCGCTTTGTTGGTGGCAACGATGCACCTCGATTGTAACGTCGCCTGAGGGTCGCTCAGCGGTCAATAGAAAGCGGCTTATCAACCGCGATGTTGCCAGCGAGCCGAGCCAAGCCGAGCCAAGTCTAAAAATATCCGCCACATTTGCAGAGCATTAAATCATATCAAACGAAATGGCAAAACACAAAAAAGCAGCGATACTAGACAACAAAGAACAATGAAGCTGCAGTGTGATTAGAGTGTTCTAAGCGCTACCTCAGTATGCTAGTGAAATATACTAGATATATCGATGCACATTGGCCAGCCCGACTTCGAAAACAAATACGATGGTGGCGACAGAAATGTGAACAACGTTATACACCCAAACATAATATAAATGAGACAAGCTCAATATATGTATTGTATCCTCAATGCTCTGATATGGCAGCACTTCCATCTTACCGATCTCAAGCAGATGCTGAAAGGTCTGATAAAACCAGTAGCCATAAAGGCCGCTGCTGTGCGTGTTTAGGATGTACCGATGGAGAGCCTCGGTGTAGATGGAGTTCGTGGGCAGCGGCACACCAAAGGGCACAAATTCAATGAACATAAATTCCTTGGAGAGGCGAAACGCTGCATACGGTTGTTTGACGAATTTACGCTGAATCAGCGGCCACAAAGTGTGGGTTATGGGGTAGGCATAGGAGCTATTTGGTAGTCGTCGTTGGGTCTGGAAAACAGATCGATTCACCACTTCGTAGACATCCCAGAATGCAATCATATGCTCGCGTCCCATTGTGTCTTGCATAGTAAAGTATGCGTCGGGCGACAGGAGGATCTTCAGGCCAACTTTGCGCAACTCCTGGTAGGTGCCAATTGGTGGCCCTCTGGGTGGATGTATCATAAGCATTTCCAGCTGGGCAAGGTAAATGTTGTAGGATAGAAAACTGAAGCAGGCCAACATACAATAAATAGCCTTCCACTGTACTGACGATCTTCTTGGTAAAACAATGGACTGATTGAGGATGATCCTAAAAACTGGATCGATCAACTGATATAGCCATTGGCAATGTGATCTCTCTCCCAATTCTAGACGCCTCAAAAAGTGGAGCAGAAATGCAAATAGCAACATGACCGGTATTATAAAATAAATGTGGTATTTATTTGCAGAAGCAAAGATCACGAATGCACTGCTCAGCTCGGGTTCAACGGGCATCAACAGTTGCCAAGTGGATATTTCCATTACGTAACTGCAGACTATCCTAGTATCATGCATTGCTGTTGCTATATTTACGATGCTCATGGGAATGTCCAACATTCCTTTCATCACCAGAGAGATCGCGTGGCCAGTAATCATCTCTTCGGGGCTATCTAGTGGTACATGATCCCAACAGATCTTCAAAGTTGCGTTCAAGGATTGCGCAAAGTTCTTCATAAATGTTGCTAGGTATCCAGAGAACTGCGGTTGGTCGTTCTCGTCCCTGTAGTAGACAGTGCGTGGCAATACGTTGTCCGGCATGCTCACGATGGGATGACCGCCCATGTCTCTTAATTGCGGCACAAAGAAACGTTTCACTTCAGCAAAATGGCGCTTGATAAGGATTAGTTGAGGAAATGCCCGGTAGCTATAAATATGACGATCCTGCATCCAATTTCGTATGGCCAACACATTGAGCATTTTGTTTTTGAAGCAATATTTAAAGACATTCATTAGACTAAGATCCATGTGATTGTTGGTTATCAATAAGATCGCTGCGTCACGCATTCCTTCGAGGTTTTTAGAGAGCACTTTCAGTGCTGTATTATTTTGATTACATAGGCAAACCAGAACTAGAATTTGTCTATTAAACGATTTTTTTGATGGAAAAGTTCTGATTCTCGTTAAAGTTGATAACGGGCATTGTTGAGTCCTTTTCAAGATTAATCACACATGTTGATAACTTGTTGTTAACCACGAGTATTGATTCGTAATCCAACTCAATCTTAAGACTTTTTATTATTTCCCCTGGCACCTTGGCTTCCGACTCGATTATAGATTTGTTACCTAAATCGATTTTAAATCTTTTCATTTTTTCCCCAGGTACCTTTACTTGTGCACTCACTAAGCAAGCGATTATTATTATTTGCCACATTTTTGAATTCCACTATATTTCCGAATATCACAACTTTCTAACTAACGAAGGCCGGAGAAATACGCTTCCTTTTATACGGATTTTAGTATTATACAATTTAAAATCAATACAATCAATTAAGAAGAGACGATTAAAAGTTAATGGCGTGTCTCGGTTTGTTTACATTATGCTGACACTTATTTGTGATTAGTTTACAAAAGTAGATACATAGACACAGGTAAAGAGCATACAAATTTGATTTACTTACAATTCTCTTTATTCTATTTAGTTATATTGTTTGAATAATTAAATATATGTCCAATTATCGTCATTTGGCATATAGTTTTGCAAAATTTCACAAAATACAATTTTCAAAACTCGGTAGTACTAATTTGTGAGCCTCTACTGTATTTTTGTGGATAATGGGATTTTGTTCAATGTCAGACCGAAAAAGCATAAAATTCCAAATTTTGCAAGTTCTGTATTGGCATGAATACTCGAAATAACAGTAACCCTCCCAATTACAATTTTGTCTGAAACTCCAAGTTTTCCGAAACTTTCCCAAGCGAGAGTACAACACTTGAATGACGCGCATAAAAGGCGAATTTTTGAAATACACCAATATTACATAGGTGTGACCAGCTGCCAATCACCGGGGTTCTGTGCTCTAGTATTTTTCAGTGTTTAAGATGTAAATTTTGGAAATCAAACTTGCGGTCACATTGGTCTCATTGCGAATAAAGGCGTAAGGCGTGCGAATAACAAAAATTGTGACGGATTTGATTTTGTGTTGAATTTATTTATTGATATTTATATTTAAATAAATACGGCAAGCCACGAGGCGTGCATTGACCGTGTTAATTGGCTTTAATGGTAAATTGCGCATCTTCAATTATGACAGAAGTTGTGTTGACTCGGTGAAATTCGCTCAAAATAATAACTTGCAATTGTTGCTGTAGTTGTGTAATATTTTGAATGTGCGAGAGCCAGCAAACAACAACGAAGGCAATGAAACATCGCCTGATATCGTAAAGTTGCTTAGATGGCGTGTGTTTTTATGTATGTGTGTGTAACTCAACACACACACATGCATACATCGCGTAACGTATGGCTGGAATATGTTGTTTGAGTAGAAAACAGCAAATGTGATCGTTGAGACCTGAAGTTATTAATTGAAGTGAATTTCTGATATGAAAAAAGAGTGCACTTGTTTTTTAGGCATGAATTTTTTCCAAAATTATTTGTATTCTAATTTTGTATGTATTGTATACACTTTTAGGCTTAAGGAGATATACGAAACCGTCAAATTTCCCATGCGCAACGAAACGTCGACGACAACTAATTCAAAGATACACACAGAGAGTAGACAGTGATTTGGAAATTCAAAATTAAAAACATTACAGAACTTTGGAATTGGATTAGCAGCTGCCCCCACCCCCGACAGCCTCCCAGTGAAAACCTACAGAAACATGAATCTACTACTGCACCACAAAGGATCTTCAATGAACCTGAAAACGCACTATGTGTTTCAGAAATTCTACAAGCGCTGTAAGTGTGTGCGAATAAATCGAAAACTTTCCATTGATTTTACAACCACAACATTGTTGAGTGAGTTCCGATGATTGCGTGTGTGTGCGAGTGACCGCTGTATTTATTGTGCGCGTGTCTCTTCTCTCATATTTTGTTTTGACTGTTTATTCGTCGACAGCTGATTCAATGTTTGCTGGTGCTGGTTCTGCACAGTGGGAAATTAAATTCCCTTTGTTGCGTCTTGCTTGGTGGTTGTCTTTCAATAATAGGAATTTTGCCGGCTTAGTTGATTTTATTTGAAAGTTATATTTTTGAAGTGTCAAATTTATTATTAAATATTTTATACCATTTTTATATGATACTAAATTGCATAAATATGTCTTCTTAAGTTCAATATAATAATTCAGATTGCTTCCAATTCGTAATTTATATTGTTATGTCACTCTTTCGAATATAGGATGGCTTATCTTCAAAACGGGGCAATTGATGTGTATCGTAAATCATCCCAACTGGCTGAGATTTTACTGTATTAAGATGTCAATGTCCAAAAATCGTTAATTAAACAAACACATTTTTGTTTGCTATCCCAATTTACAAAATCAATTGCTCACTGCCGAATATAAACATACACTCATTGATGTATGCTGCAACTAAAGGGAAAAGTGCCAAAACATCTAGACTCATTGACGCCAGTTGTTGTATTAGTTGATGCTTTTGCGCACTTTTTATGTATAGTGAAATCTCAACTGGCAGACACGGAAATTTTTTTTAACAACGAGGGTGTTCTCTTAATATAATTCTTATATAATTAACTTAACTTATTTACTTCACAAAACAAACTATAAATTCATAAAAAAATCATAATTAGAGACTATTGAGAGTTTTTCCATTGTTCTCGTAAGTACAAATATTGTCCAACAAGTAGTGTCCGCTTCCTCAATGGGTGTCTGTCAGAAGGTGTTAGAAGAAATTCGCCATAAATGAGTACAGTCCACACTGTTGAGCGATAATCGCAATAATCGCGTAATAATGGCCAATGGACGAAGGTTGAATGAATTTCGCTTTTAAAGCAGGCCAATAGCATTTCGCTTGCTGACTGCTTCCTTTGTTTTATCCTCGTATGCATATCTACGCAGTTCGTTGTACCTCACCTTGATTTCTGGTTGCATGTGTATGTCGCCATACTGCATATTCTGACTGCTTGCCAAGAGAATGAATGTGAACGAGAAGTAAAGTGAAAATTCAATTGAAAGTGCAATTGAAAATCCGTCTATGTATTCGACTATGAAAATATATATTTCTTCTTCTTTTTTTTGTACCTTATTGATATTTGTTAATTGTTTACATAAGTTTTCAACTCGTACGGCAGGTGTTAATTTGTTTTTTTTTTAGCTCTCTCAGCTTATCTTTCGTAATCTTTGGAGGCATTCTCCCTGCTTATCAATGGTGAATTTTGTGCTTTTGCGATTAATAATTTAGAATTATTATTTGGCTACTAATAAAACTTGCAAAACAAAGTTTCCATTTGACAGTGATATAATTTATTGTATTTTTCCAGATCTTAGAACTAGCAGCTACGCATACAGTTCAACGAAACACGCTCCGCACAAAAACGATGCTTCAGTGCATCCTGAACCAGGTGTGCTGAGGCAGTCGAGGCCGTTGGGTGGAAACTCGCTGATCACCTGCCCGCATCATATTCATCGTCAATATTATTTTTCGGCTCATAGTCTCCGGCATTTTCATGCAAGTCCAACACTCTTTGATTCATGTTCGAAGATTGACGCGACAGTGAAAAAGCTGAAGAATCAGCAAAAGGAGAAGGTTGAGGAGATTATGAAGGAAGTGGCCAATGGAAAAGCTGCGAAAACGACCACCGAATCAGCCGCGACTGCGACAGCATCTACCGCAAAAAGCAGCAAATCTCTGGACACCACCTTAACAGCGGCAGAAGCAACAACGGCGACGAACGACAGCCACAGCGACGGCTAAAACGGGCTCCGCATTAACGGAAGCAGCATCTAAAGCTGTTGCAAAGCCGAAGAAGCCACTTGGTCAACGCATCTGGGATGAGTTGGTGCACTATTACCATGGATTTCGGTTGCTATTCATTGACACGGCCATCAGCTCAAAGCTGCTTTGGCGCGTGCTCAACGGCAAGACTCTCACGCGACGTGAGAATAAACAATTGCAGCGTACTACGTCGGATCTGTTTCGATTGATACCTTTTTCGGTGTTCATTATTGTGCCGTTTATGGAACTGTTGCTGCCCCTCTTCATTAAATTCTTTCCGGGGATGTTGCCGTCGACGTTCCAAACGGCCAAAGATCGTCAGGAGCGTCTCAGACAATCGCTAGCTGTTCGTCTGGAGGTGGCCAAGTTCTTGCAACAAACACTCGGCCAGATGCCTGTGCAACACATCGAACATAGCAGCGAAGAAGCAAAACAGTTTGAGACGTTCTTTCGCAAGGTGCGCGACAATGCAGAACATGTTAGTAATGATGACATCACCAAGTTTGCCAAGCGATTCGATGATGAGATCACCTTGGATTCCCTCACACGTGAGCAATTGGCGGCATTGTGCCGCGTTCTCGAGCTGAACACCATTGGCACCACAATGCTGCTGCGCTTCCAGTTGCGCTTGAAGCTGCGCTCCCTGGCCACCGACGACCGGGTGATAGCCCGCGAGGGTGTCGACTCACTCGATCTGTTTGAGCTGCAGCAGGCGTGCAAGGCGCGTGGAATGCGTGCCTATGGCCTGACAGCAGAACGTTTGCGGTTTCAGCTAAAAGAGTGGATTGACTTGTCACTAAATGAACAGGTATGCACCAGTTGAAATAAGATGTGTTCCTTGATTTGTTTTGTAATTGTTTGTTGCTAAACTCGTCAATACAGGTGCCACCCACATTGCTGCTGCTTTCTAGGGCCATGCTCATATCAGACGATAGCATTACGACGGACAAACTGAAGGAGACAATGCGAGTGCTGCCGGAGGCAGTGGCCGCACATACGCGTCATGCGATTGGAGAGCGCGAGGGTAAGGTGGATAACAAGACAAAGATTGAGATCATCAAGGAGGAGGAGCGATTGATTCGCGAGGAGCGGGAAGAGGAGCGCGAAGAGAAAATTGCCCAGCGTACAGCTATTGCGGAGGAAATCATAGCACCATTTGTGTTCTCCGAGGAGATTGTTAATGTGCAGAAGCCGACTGACAAGGATCCTGATAGTGCGGAGAAGGAAAAAGAGGTAACCATATCGCCAACGGATGTGCAGTTGCTGTCGGACGCGTTGAAAACGTTGTCAACGGACAAACAATTGGTTGTCGAGAAGGAAACAATTAAGGAGCTTAAGGAGGAGCTGCGTGACTACCAGGAGGATGTCGAAGAACTGCGCGAGGTGCGCCAAGTGGTTAAGGAACCAGTGCGCGAGAGTCGAGCAGCTAAGCTTCTCTATAATCGCGTCAACAAAATGATCTCCCAACTGGATAACGTGCTCAACGATCTGGAGCATCGTCAGCAGCAGATTAAGCAAGCCGATAGCCCCGATGCGACACCTCTCCCAGCGTCCAGCAGCCATTCGCAAATGGTGCACATAGACGAACTTGTGGCAACTATTCGTCGCATGAAGGAAGCATCTGATGAAGAGCGATTTAAGGTCGTTGAAGACCTAATGGTTAAACTGGATGTTGACAAGGATGGCGTCATTTCTGTCAATGAAATTACTAAAGTTGTCCAAAGCATTGACAGCACTGCAACAAAAATAGATAAAAAACAGTTGGAAGAATTCACCGAACTTCTAGTCAAACAGTCAGCCAAACGCCGCGATGAGGAGCTCATTCGCATCGATGATCTGATGCACAGCATTAAGAAGCTGAAGGAGACCAGCGACGAGGCCCGTCTTAAATACATTGAGAGCGTGTTGGACAAATTTGATGCTGACAAGGATGGTGTTGTAACCGTTAATGATATACGCAAGGTAAGTGTTTGTCACGTAAATACTATTTATCAATCCACTCTGATCTGTAACGCTTTCCATGTGCAGGTGCTGGAGTCTATTGGACGAGATAACATTCAGCTTAGCGAAACAGCAATTGAGGAGCTTATAGCGTTGCTTGACAAGGAGCAGATATTGGAGGCTGAGCAAAAGATTGAAAAGGCGATTGCTAAGAGTATGAAGGAGGCAGAGAAACTAAAAATGGAGGTAGAGAAAAGTGATAAAGATATGGCAAAGCTTGTAGACGGCATTCACGACTCGGCTAAGGAGATTCGT
The DNA here is from genome assembly GCA_035047445.1 of Drosophila siamana. Lineage (NCBI taxonomy): Eukaryota > Metazoa > Arthropoda > Insecta > Diptera > Drosophilidae > Drosophila > Drosophila siamana. Next base: position 12,001 of record JAWNPP010000118.1, on the reverse strand, counting down.
GATATTGCAACCGAATTAGGTGCAATGGATCAGGACACCCCTAATCAGCAAAAAACAGAAGTAACTACTGGCCAATTTCGTAACTTATTAGCTGTACACCATTTATTATATTTTCGTCTTTCTTTTTTAAGCCTGATCTAAAGGATACTGCGAAGATATTGAAAGACAATGCCAAGCAAATAGAGGATTTGGTTTCGAAATCGCCAAAAGATGGCAATACAGGGCCTGGCTCGCCACGATCGCCGCCCAAGGGATCCGGTGGCAATAGCACCGAAAGTTCCGAAAAGAAATGTGCCGCCGGCGATTGCTCAGGATCCACCCACGAAAGCAGCTCTGCGCGAAGCAGCCGAGCGCCACATTGAGAAGCTTCTCCCTCAAAAGGAAATGGAGCTACCGCCAACGATACCAACGCCAGCCGCGTCGCAAACACAATCCGCGAACTCTGCAAAGGCGGCAGCTAATGGCGCGTCCACGACCGTCAGCACGAAGAAACTGATCTGACAGGCCAAGCTTAAGGCCAAATCGGAGTCGTTGACAAACAGTAATCCAGAAGAAGTACCTAAGGCGAAATAATATGATGTCTACCCTATGTCAGTTGTGTTTATATGGGAGTTTTGCTAATTTTAACCATATAAACTGTTAAGACGAGTAGCCAAATGACATTAAATTGAAAATCTGTATTTAAATTGATCCTGAACAGGTGTACCATTTCGCGAGTCTATAATACGAATGTGTAAAATCGAGCACAAATCAGTAATGAACTGGATAATCTATACATATATCTATCTATATACATATATATACATACAATACAAGCACTTACCATTCAGGTGTGTCTTTACTAAAACTACCTTAAACTTATGTTTTTGTTTTGTACCGCCCTAGTTTAATTCTTTGTTTGTTGTTGTAAGTCGGCAGTTTGTCTCGGCAGACAACAATAATTTGCAATTAGCAATTGTGATTATTAAGCAAAATGTTTATTAACATTTAATTTGTACTCATTTAATATGTACAACACGTATTTATCCTACGACTGCAAACGATTGAAGATTGAATAAAGTTGGAGAAATGCAAGAAGCATAATCATAAACGCAGACACTTAACGTAAAACTAATAAAAGTAAAAAACACGTGATAATTTTTTAAAATAATATGTGCTTAACTCATTTAGAAAACAATTTATAAAAGTGTTTCGAAACAATAATAAAAAGAACTTTAATAAACTTAGTTATAGACTCAAACATAAATTGCATTTCACTATTTTGATTATAATTACCAAACTATTGTTCGAGTATTTTTCTATGAAATTAGCAGTTATGTTATAGCCGCAAAATGCTGCTCGCAAGGTGAGGGGTGGAACGATATTTATTTTCAGCAAATGCTAGCCAACCAAGGAAACCAACCAATTTCTCTCTTGTGCACAATAAGGCAAATAAATATTACCACAAAATGTGCAGAAATTTCATAACTTTATAGGCAAACCACTGACCCATAAGTTTTGTTGCATGGGGCATGAGATATGCTTTAGAATGGAGTATTAGAACAATGCAAAAATATTTGTGGGCAATTTAATAATTTCGTATAGGGAATTAAAAAATAAAACAGAAAAACACTTTAAAAGAAACCCATTACCTGATCTGAAATTCACTTTAAAATAAACTGAAACTCATTCGATATATAAAGAGAGAGAGAGAGAGCATCGCTCGATGCTGCGGCGAAAACTAGATGACTAAAGCAAGCGTGTAAACAGCAGACAGTAAACTTTTGTCATCATTGATATCGAATACAAACAGAATGGCGAAAAGACGTAACAAATACCGAAGACCAAGAACGTGTTTAGAGGTAAATAAAAGTATGAAAAATGTGAAACAAGCCAAATAATAAACTTCAGCACCAGAGGGATCTGCGGGCCAAGTGAGAATTGTTGTTTGCAATCAAGCAAAATTCAACAAGATAAAGGAAAGCAAGATAGCGGATGAGCAGATAGAGATGGAGCCGGGGTGGAATAGGAGGTTGTGGGCCACTGGGAAACTTATAAGTCTGGGTCCGAGTGCCAGAATAAGCAAACGGGCGACAAACTTTGTCCAGCCAAAAGTGCTTGGAATGCAACAATGAATTCCTTAAGATGTACTGGATTGCAGACAATCAGACTCCAGACAGCAGATGACAGCCTGCAGACAACAGTAAATTCAAAGTGGTGCCTCATGAAATAAAGTTAATAAGTGGATAGTGCAGAATACGCTCCATATGCAGACGTTCAGTGAATTACTTAAAACTGAGTTGCGATTTAAAACGAAAGCAAAACGACAATCGTTATAGGAAATGTTGCAGGAACAATTTAAAACTTGATGACTTTCGCCAGTCAATCAAAATTCTTCAAAACCCGCAATAAGTTGCTTCTAACTTGTGCGACTTGCAGTCGACTAAGTTCCCAGCTGGATGCATGGATGGATTACTTTAAATGCCAGACACATAGTAGCAGCATCGCAGCACATAATGCAACATGCATACTAAAATCACAGATGTGGCTGTCAACAAAGTCGCTGGCAATGTAAAAGGATTAGGCTTATGATTTTTGTAGTTGTTGTGCTTAGGTAATCAGAATCAGAGACTGGTGATTTGAGAAGGATTTTATACCTGGTCACCATAGAAATAAATGGACGGGCAACAGAACTTGGCTGAGATTGTTACGCAAAACTTTAGTTATTTAACTGGCCACGGATAAACTGATAAAAATCTATTAGATAATTAGTAGACAATTAAAAAACTATTTTTTTCAACTTAAATTTATTCGTCAATGGTGAAAGAATTGGCTTCACTACGATACCAATTTAAGCTAATACTCAGACACCTGTACGATGAAACCAACCGTAGCGAAAACTGGTCGCCTCCGGATAGTTGTATCTCAGATCTGGGGAGCGGTCATAGCGCGTCTCCAAATAGGTGACACGTTGTCCATTCTGCAACAACTGTAGCTCGTGAACTGGTACAGACTTCATCGGATTGTGCCAGCCAAGGAAGTGCAACTTCTCTTCACGGGATAGATCATAATCAAAGATTTTCGAGGTGGAAGGCCGAAAGATGCTAGTGGTAGGCACAAACGGACGAGAATGTTTCTTAAGTGTAGCAGCTCCCTTGCAACCATTCAAAGCCGAGCCTTTGTTCGGCAGCGTTCTTGACTGCAGTTGCTCCGCATTAGCTGTGCGCCGAGCCGGCGACTTTGGCACCACCTCCTTTAAATAGCCCAGGTTCGGAGTTTTCACTGTCGGTGTTGCTTTGGCGGCAGCCTTCGCTTGAGCAGCTGCTGTTTTCGTTGTGCTCCTCGGCGGAATTGGTTTGCAGGAAACGCTGTTACGTCCATTTTGGAATTTGGTCGTTACTTGTTTATTTTGAGAGTTCAACATTGTGTGATTGCTTTGACGTGGAAATGTTAAACTCGTACAAATGAAATGGAGACTGAATATTGTTATAAGTTACTACATTACACACATGAATTATTACATCGAGTGGCCACAAAAAAGGCAAAATAAAAGAAATGATTTCGACCAGACAGAGGTATCGGTCTGTTAATTTCAAAGACTATGAGCTAAGACGTCCATATTAAATTTATAGGATTCCCGTATTCATTTTGCAGATCAAATTTGTTTTTGTATTTGTAAATATAGGATTCCTCTCCTAAATAAACTCGATGTGAAATTTTTAATCGATTGTGTAAATAGCGAACCTTGTGCCATCAAAGGTACTTCAGTTGAATGTTAGTGTTCACTTAATGATCGATATGAATAAATACTTCGAATTCATTTATAGGCCAAGTCTTTAGAATATCAAATAATCTTTATTTTATTGCTTTTTATATATATTTTTTTTGGTATAAGAATAACAAAAGATGCATTTGTAACTACCAAAAGCCGGAAGATTTACCGCCTGGTGGATTCTTTACTTTAATGGACGATCGTACACCCGAAGTGTCCAGTTCCTCTGCAAAAAATTTACATTTATTTGCTGGCAGCATTCTCAAACAATATTTCGAGTACTCACGGCTAATCGAGAACGAAGATTCCTGTAGATCCCGCTTGCCATCAACACGTCCCCGGCTTCCCTCAGGTGTGGTGGGCGTCGTTTTACCGGAAAACATAACAGCAGGTGGCAGCTGAGCAGTAATATGTGCATCTAAATCAGCAATCTGGCTGCTACCATTGCCATTTGGCTGCTCAACCTGTTGCTCCTCCGCTTTGCCCTCAATACTATCGTAAACAAATGCAGGTCTCAGAGGCGAGGGCACAAAGCGTCCAAATCCTTCTGCGACGCGAACGGCGCCGTTCTCAACGCAGACACGTCCGCGTACCAAAACATACTCTGGCACACCATGTACTGTCATACCCTGCCATTTAATAAACGATATAATTAGGAAAATTTATTTATTAAACGTTAATTTACCTCGAAAATGTTAAAATCGCAAGCATGATGATGGGTGTCCTTGGAGATGGTGCGCGTGGCCTGCGGATCCCAAATAACTATATCAGCATCCGAACCGACAGCTGAAAGTAAACGAAATGTTTACACAACGCATAAACATTCACTACAATTTCATTCGTGATACATACCAATTGTGCCTTTTTGCGGGTATAAATTGAATATTTTAGCCGCGTTTGTGCTCGTTATGGCCACGAATCGGCAGGGATCGAGCAGCCCGGAGTGTACGCCCCTTTCCCACACCAGGGACATGCGATCCTCCACCCCATTGACGCCATTTGGTATTTTCGTGAAGTCGCCGAGTCCCAGTTCCTTCTGGTCCTTGTTAAAGGTGCAGTTATCGCTGCCTGTCGTCTGCAGATCATCGCTGTCAATGTACGCAATGTGAAACAAGTATTTTCCAATATGCAATTTGAAAAGTGCAAATCAATTGGGATGGAATAAATATGAGTTAGAATGACAATTTAATGAAAATAAATTAGTACACCCTGAAATACAGTACGTACATAATACGGCGATCACGTTGATATTAGATTAATAAAGATGAACGTTCTGGCATTTGAGACATCTTTGTAGCAGCAAGTAATGAGGCATGAACAGGCAAAAATATTATAACAAAATGTTAGTTGCAAGATGAACAAAAGTTAGTTGAAGTTAAAGGCGCAGGCATTCGTTGGATATTCTCACCTGGCTAACAGTTTCATGAGGAACTCGGGCGTCGTTTTGTCGGGCCTCAGGGGAGGACTGAGCACATGAGCTGCGGCATGTCCAAAGTGCTGGCAACGATAATGGGTGCCATCGGTGCCAAGTGCTGCTGCGAGCGTCTCGCCGAATATGTATTTCTTGCGATAACGTTGACGTGCCCGGGCTATCTCAATGCCGGCCGATTTGCTCATAACATGGACCACGTAGAGCGGGCAGTCGACCTATGTTTAAAGCAAAGACAGCCATATAAGACAGCCAGTAAGTTATAAGGCAGGCAGGCAGGCATATCTTCAAGCTGGCACACACTCACTTGGTGGGCCAAAATGCAGGCGCGATGCACGGCTTCGGCCTCAACTTCCTCCTGGCGCGACAGCTCATGTCCTTCGGGACCCGTGACGCCCTCGGCGAGCAGACGAGCCGCGTTTTTGGCAATAATGTCACCGTTCTCAGCATGCACCTGATAAGGGGGAAAATAGTTGGATTTATAGAATAGACTGTTTAATATTTTAACTAACTTACCATGGCGACAGCATTTAGTGCTCTAATGCGTTCGAATACATCCAGCAGATCGCCATCGTTCAGCTGATAGAGACCCTTGTAGGCCATAAATGTTTTGAAAGAATTAACGCCCAGCTCATTGCAGAGTATACCAACTTCCTTGGACACCGACTTCGACCACCAAGTGATGCCGACATGCAGACCATAGTCACAGCAAACCTTGGGATCCGCCCAAGAGCGCCACTTGTCGTAGGCCTCGAGCATGGACTCATTTTTATTTGGCAATACGAAGTCAACTACCCGAAAATAAAACTGTTATTGCTAATTCAACAAAGAGGGTAAGATGCACATACTTATCATCGTTGTGCCGCCAGCTACAGCTGCCTTAGTGCCGTGATAGAAGCTATAATTAAACAACATATTCACTAAAGATTATTAAATTTATTATATAGATACTTACTCATCTACGGCCACCGCATTGCCAAAGGGCAGCTGCATATGGGTGTGGGGATCAATTCCGCCCGGCAGAATTAATTTTCCACTGGCATCGATAGTGCGAACTCCACCGGGAATAGTTATATCCGACGCTGATCCTATAAATCTGTGCGAGGCAATTGCAATAGGAAATAATCTCTGAACATTGCTATTGTGTTGTTGTCGTTTACTTACTTTATGATGCCATCTTCGATGTACACATCGGCTTTGAATGTCTTATCATGGTTGACAATCTCGCCGTTTTTAATGTAAACTCGATTCTGGGCGCTCTGTAAGTGTATCGGCACTTTTTTAACCGGCTTCGGACTACTTGACATCGTTCCTAAAATTGAAAATGCGTTGAAAACTGGTATTGAGCACTTGTAGTCAACATTGAACTTTGATTTGTGGGTTATGTTGGCGCCACTAATCTATAATTGAGGTGATTTTTTTTCTTCAACTTGCATATGTTTTGCCAATATGTTTATTTTTGCAGTGATCTAGATTTCCGCAGCATACATATTTGTAGAATTGCGAGCTTGCATATAAATCTAAACATTGCATTAAGAATTATTGAAACCAAATCAGAAACTCAGGCTATATTCTATAGTATACTCGCAGATATACTATGTATTCAAATATAGAAATATATTTGTACATATTTTTATTATCATCTTCGAAATAAAAGTATTTTTGTTTATGTGTATATATACATATATATGTGTGCGTGTATAGCAATATTTGTTGTTCGGCTAAACTCAAGAGTCAATAATAACAATTCTGGAATTATTGTGTATAAAAATAGCTTACACTACGAAAATGGAACTAATTTTTTACACAACGAAACCCCACGTGAATAAATTTGAAAACCACATTCATACATATACATATATATATATATGAACATACATGCACATGCACTTGCAGATTAACATATCAAGTAACTGCGAAAATCGTTTTTGCACTGTCTTTTAAAAAAGAAAAATATGTTTTTTGTTTTAACTTGACACTTTACAAAGTTAAATTTTGCATATAGACACTATAAACGCTTGCGTGCAAATTAGGAAAATCAATTAACAATTTTACTGCGTCTATATATACATATATGTGAATCTAGTTGTATATACTTATACTATAAATATAGTATACACTTAAAATATATTATACATAGGTTGAACTCTGCTATCAACACCTCTGTGAATTATTAAAATAATTATTAAAATACATAAATAGTTATTTATAAGAGATAATGTATTTTTTGATTTACCGTTAACCTCTTCTGATATTGTTGCTCTGATCTTGAATATCGACTACACTCACTTAGATTTCCACTTCGTTACAAAATATCTAATAAGACTTCAAACAAAATGTTAATAGCAGAAAACGACAATGTGCTCATGGGGGACTGTTAGCGTGATGTTAAAAGTATGTGATCAGCTCCATGCTAATATATCGATAATTAATCGAATTCAAATGGTAAATTTAAATCTGCTTGGAATTATTATTATGTACACATATTGTACTCGTTACTCATTGTAAATGGCAATTTGGATGTTATGGCAGAAAGATAATCTCCATAGTAGACGGGATTTACTTTTATATTCAATTTCGGTGGTAGTGTGAAAATATAAAGTGGATTATAAAGCGATAGCAGACAGGCCAGAGATACAATTTCACTGAGTTTTTGTAGCTGTTTTTATGTGATTGTTTGTTTGTTTGTGCGCACAGCTCGAATCCACAGGAAGCAGAGCAGCACAAAACCCAGCCAAGAACTATGGACCGCACGTCTGCCATAAAAACATCGCAGATATGTCGCCAGCCGTGAAATGTTTATATGCATGTGGGTCGGGTGTCGCCGTGTGACCATCAGCTGGAATTGCAATGTTTGAACTTAAAAAGGAAACTACATAGCTGTAATGTGTAGTCGCATCGACAGCTACCGAAATCCAAATCCAATACGATGCTACGTTACTGCTGGTGGCATTGAGTTGTAGCCAATAGCTTTAAAAGTTTTGGCAATTAATCTTTAAATAGCTCCTTACTGACATTATGTTAAGGCAATGATTTAGAATAGCTCAATTAGCTTTTTCCAATTACTTGCCGTTGCTCAGCATCCTTCCCAAATCCTTTGAGGGTGTTTAGACGTTTAGCTAAACGCATTTTGGTTGTCGTCGCCTCTGTTGTCTTTGCTTCCACCTGCTTCTCATTTACAGACTGCCGCATAAATTGGAGGGGACATGTCGATGCTCTGCTCTGCTTCCTTATTTCATTCCAACGAAGCAATTTATGGTCATTCGAATCCCGCGTTAGCATACCAATGACAGCAACGATAAACGTTTCCTTGTTCCCGTTCCCTTGAAAATATTTGTTGAAGGCGAACGCGACCATGGGATTAAAGAATAAATTAATAGACAAGCACTTAAATGCTAGTTATGCAATTGTTTTATCGATTTGTTCTGCTAGTGAAATATTTCCTATTTAAATACATCTATTTTCATATATAATTGATTTATTGAATTAAATTTTCTCCTGTTACACTGTCACTAAAGCAATTGTCGCGTTGCAGCTGCAGCGTCAGCTGAGCTCACAATTTACTTGATGCATCTTGACCATTAGTAAAATTTTCTTTTTCCCCTGGATTGACTTGACTGAGCAGTTTCTCCCTTCTTCTTTTCACAACTCAGCATGCTTCATTCTCCATTCTTCACTCGCCATTTGCCATTTCCATCTTGCAGTTTTAAAGTAACATTTTTATTTATCAAGAGAGCATCGAAGCACCGCGCACCCATTGCCATTAATTTGTGAGGCATTTGTCGCCATTTGGCTTTTAGCTACCACCCCGATAACGAGTGGAAGTGAAGCGAGTCGTCGAGGGAATTGAGCGGTTCGTCTGTCTTACTGATTGCAGTTTAAAATGCGTTGCACTTTACAGCAATCGGATGCACTTTACTCTATTCGTAGTTCTAGCGCTGCTAGAAAAGAGTGTTTGTAACTTTTATTTAAACTGGCATAGAGACTCAGTCTTACATTTGTATAATTGCAGACGAATAGTTTTCGCTTGTATGATAATGTATCACAGTATTAAATTGTTGAATTGACGTCCGCTTCAAGAGTTGCTGCTTAACTGCATTCGGGCGATACTCTTGTGGCTAAATTGAATTATCGTTTAGACCCTTGCTAGCTCAGCTAGAGCGAACAGAGGTTGGCACCTAATTAGATTGGGTATTAGTATTAGTGAAAACCAATTTAAGCTCACGTAATGATTGGGAGAGGCCGACACGATGCAGAAAAAACTTTGATAGTTTTTGCCAAACTTTGTCGTCACAGCCCGCGGTGCTGAGCTCAATAAGGCAATTGGGACTTATACATGACCGGACAGTCGATGAATTGGCACCCAAGCTGTGGACCAAGGACCAAGGACCGACTACTGCTGATCCTGAAACGTGTGCTCGTAATAAGCTGCGTGTCTGCACAGCTGCTTTGGGCAAATGGAAACGCATCACGTCTGCGTCCATCATCAACTTGGAGAAACTGCCGCGCCACAGCCCGAGTCGAGGGTTCTTTCATAAACACAAACGACTTAATAACTGGAAAGTGGGGTCGGCCTGGCAAAAGGGGCGTTAGCCAGTTCGTTGACACTAAATGGCACTTTAGTGACGTACTGTAAAAGTACCTGAATACAGAGAAGAGTCAACAATGCCGTGCGTTGCTCACTCGCTTTATTAAAAGGGCTCCGGTGAATGGCTGGGCGCATTTGCAGCACCAGCAGCACTAGCGACAGAAGCTGAATCAGTTTCAGGCTCCACCCAATGTCCGCTGTTTGCTATCTCGCCAGCTTCGCTTGCTTAAGTGACGCCTACGACTCACATCCTGTCTCTTAGTTGCCCACAAACCCATCAAGGAGTCAGCCACCACCATCGTCGCCATCTCATCTGCATTCAAAGCTTACTGAAGCGTATCTGTTGTCCGGATGATTGTCGCTGTCGTTTCCATCAGCGGCGAAAGTTTCATCCAGCGCCGAATCATTTTCTGTGTGGATTTCATTCAACGCTCAAATGTTATTCAAATACTATTCAGAAAAATGTTAAAGCAATGAACATTTTAAAACATTTAAGTTTTTACGTATTTGTTTAGTTGTTTGCAACTCAAACTTTTGGCAAACGACAGCTGATAATTTTCGCACATTATTCGGCAGCTGTTTTCATAATAACAAATTACAAAAGGCTTTTAATTAATAAAGGCATTTGTGCACACGTCAAGCAAAACACGATAATTTCGCTGCCGGGCAAAACATACGATAAATGGCATAAACTTAACTGTCACTTACCATTTACAGCTTCGCAATGCTGATCATTAATTTCCAGACACAACGCTCAACTTCGAGTGAGTCTTAAGAGCTCGAAAAGAATACTCGAAATCGTGTTTATCCACTGCAGCACCCTTAACTTTTATTGGTCTTTAGTTGCGTTGACGGCAGCGCTCAGACAGCGATGGCAGCGCGATGGGAAGGTGGGGGAGTGACAGCCGGAGCTGGATGGATAAAGCTGTAGTTGAAGCAGAGAGATAGCATGCGAGGCTGAGAATAAAGCACGCGGAACGAGAAAAACAATAATCAACACCATTTGCCGCTACAAATTAAGCTTCGGGTAAACAAATCGTGCAAACTTCCCCACGACTTTCGCGTTTCATCGCTGCTTGGTCATGTTTTTACTTGTTTTATGTGTACATTATGTCGATGCTTCTTCGTCTCTTTGCTCTTTTCTTAGGCTGTTCGATTTGCCACCATTCTTTTAATTTCGATGGGCCTCGGGCGTTTGTTAGACATCATTTGAGACAACAATACCAATTCAACTCAACCACCTCGGTTTAACAAATAAAATACATAACATAGAAAATCAATAATCTATTACAGCATTTCAAAATTCATCGAAAATATGTAGCTCTCGAATTTGTTAAACTCTTTAATGCAGTTAATTAAATTACTGTTGAAATATGTGAATATTTTAATTTTACAAATTCTTTTTGTATAGCTTAACGATTGCAAAGCTTAACTTTTCTGCTCCTCTGGCAAATTACAAAAAAAGAACTCTCTTATAAGCCAATTAAGCTTTCTTTTGTTTGAAATATTCTAAAATGTGAATAATATGTATTTTTACTTATATATTTTATTTCAATTACCTTTGTTTTTTATACTAGCATTGCCTTAAACAAATGCAAGTGCATTTTATAATTTTTTAATAGACTGTTTTCAGTAACATTGAAATAATTGTGTCTAATTTCAGATGTTTACGAGACACAATGTAGATTTAAAGATGTTGAACAATGTATAAAATATGCATGCAAATGTATATGTTTTATATTTTGAGAAACTTAAAATATTCACTTATAAGACTAAATAGATTTAAAAAATTAAAAAGATTTTAAAAGATTTAAAGAATTAAATTCAATTCTATGAACAACTTTTAAAATTTTTTTATATGATTGATAAAATAGAAATCTTTTTTTATTTACATTTTAATTTTATCGATTGAATTATAAATTTCATAGTCCACGAAATTAAAAAATATACAAATAAGTATATAATTTACATTTAACTAAAAAACCAATACTACAAACCGATAATACAGTTATTATTTGAAATTCTCCACAACAATTCCATGACGACTGTCGTGCAAATGCATAATGTTGAGTAAATTACAACGGACTACTAAAATAATACAAATAATAAAACCTGCAAATCATAATTGAAATAAAAAACATAAACCTTTTTTCCAAAATAAAAACAAAAATGTATGCAGAAAATAAACTTTAGCAGACTAAATAAATATATTTGTGACGCTTACACTGTTTGT
>JAWNPP010000117.1:0-12072 GCA_035047445.1 Drosophila siamana | reverse complement strand
AAAACTTAAAAAAAACAAGAAAAAAATTTTGGGCATTTTTCCAATTTTTTGGAGAAAAAACGCGAAAAAATGGTATATTGAATTTTTTCATTTTTTTGGTCAAAAACATGAAAATTTGCATTTTGGTATGTGAAAAACGTAAAATATTTGTATTTTTGGGAGGAAAAACTAAAAAAAAAACAAAAAAAAAATTTTGGGCATTTTTCCAATTTTTTGGAGAAAAAACGCAAAAAAATGCTAAATTGAATTTTTTCATTTTTTTGGTTAAAAACATGAAAATTCCCATTTTGGTTTGTGAAAAACGTAAAATATTTGTATTTTTGGGGGAAAAAACTAAAAAAAAAACAAAAAAAAAATTTTGGGCATTTTTCCAATTTTTTTTGGAGAAAAAACGCAAAAAATGATAAATTGAATTTTTTCACTTTTTTGGTTAAAAACATGAAAATTCACATTTTGGTTAGTAAAAAACGTAAAAATTTGTATATTATTAAGGAAAAACGTAAAACAAAAAAACAAGCAATTTTTGGGCATTTTTCCAATATTTTTGAAAAAAATAACGAAAAATATGGGATATTGAATTTTTTTCATTTTTATGGGGAAATACATGAAAATTTGCATTCTAGTTTGTAAAAAACGTAAAAGTTGGTATTTTATTGGAGAAAAATACTTAAAAAAAACAAAAAAAAAATTTTGAGCATTTTTCCAATTTTTTTGGAGAAAAAACGCGAAAAAATGAAATATTGAATTTTTTTCATTTTTTTTGTTAAAAACATGAAAATTTTGCATTCTGGTTTGTGAAAAACGTAAAAGTTGGTATTTTATTTTGGAAAAACGGCAAAAAAAGAAAAAAAAAAATGTTGGGCATTTTTCCTATTTTTTGGAGAAAAACGCAAAAAATGGTATATTGAATTTTTTCATTTTTTTTGGTTAAAAACATGAAAATTTGCATTTTGGTTTGTGAAAAATAGTAAAAATTTGTATTTTTTGGGGAAAAAACGTAAAACAAAAGAAAACAAAATCTTGGGCATTTTTCCAATTTTTTGGAGAAAAAACGCAAAAAAATGGTATATTGAATTTATTCATTTTTTTGTTAAAAACATGAAAATTTGCATTTTGGTTTGTGAAAATAGTAAAAAATTTTATTTTTTTGGGAAAAAACGTAAAACAAAAGAAAACAAAATCTTGGGCATTTTTCCAATTTTTTGGAGAAAAAACGCGAAAAAATGGTATATTGAATTTTTTCATTTTTTTGGTCAAAAACATGAAAATTTGCATTTTGGTATGTGAAAAACGTAAAATATTTGTATTTTTGGGAGGAAAAACTTAAAAAAAAACAAAAAAAAAATTTTGGGCATTTTTCCAATTTTTTGGAGAAAAAACGCAAAAAAATGCTAAATTGAATTTTTTCATTTTTTTGGTTAAAAACATGAAAATTCCCATTTTGGTTTGTGAAAAACGTAAAATATTTGTATTTTTGGGGGAAAAAACTAAAAAAAAAACAAAAAAAAATTTTTTGGCATTTTTCCAATTTTTTGGAGAAAAAACGCAAAAAATGCTAAATTGAATTTTTTCACTTTTTTGGTTAAAAACATGAAAATTCACATTTTGGTTGGTAAAAAACGTAAAAATTTGTATATTATTAAGGAAAAACGTAAAACAAAAAAACAAGAAATTTTTGGGCATTTTTCCAATTTTTTTGAAAAAAATAACGAAAAATATGGGATATTGAATTTTTTCATTTTTATGGGGAAATACATGAAAATTTGCATTCTAGTTTGTGAAAAACGTAAAAGTTGGTATTTTATTGGGGAAAAACTTAAAAAAAACAAGAAAAAAATTTTGGGCATTTTTCCAATTTTTTGGAGAAAAAACGCGAAAAAATGGTATTTTGAATTTTTTCATTTTTTTGGGGAAATACATGAAAATTTGCATTCAGGTTTGTGAAAAACGTAAAAGTTGGTATTTTATTGGGGAAAAACTTAAAAAAAAACAAAAAAATGTTGGGCATTTTTTCAATTTTTTGGAGAAAAAAACGCAAAAAATGGTATATTGAATTTTTTCATTTTTTTGGTTAAAAACATGAAAATTTGCATTTTGGTTTGTGAAAATAGTCAAAATTTTTATTTTTTTGGAAAAAAAACGCAAAACAAAAGAAAAACAAAATCTTGGGCATTTTTCCAATTTTTTGGAGAAAAAACGCAAAAAAATGGTATATTGAATTTATTCATTTTTTTTGTTAAAAACATGAAAATTTGCATTTTGGTTTGTGAAAATAAGTGGCAAAAAATTTTATTTTTTTGAAAAAAAACGTAAAACAAAAGAAAACAACAAAAATTTGGGCATTTTTCCAATTTTTTGGAGAAAAAACGCGAAAAAATGGTATATTGAATTTTTTCATTTTTTTGGTCAAAAACATGAAAATTTGCATTCTAGTTTGTGAAAAATGTAAAAATATATATTTTTGGGGGGAAAACTTAAAAAAAACAAAGAAAAAAAATGTTGCGCATTTTTCCAATTTTTTGGAGAAAAATTGCGAAAAAATGGTATATTGAATTTTTTCATTTTTTTGGTTAAAAACATGAAAATTCCCATTTTGGTATGTGAAAAACGTAAAATATTTGTATTTTTGGGAGGAAAAACTAAAAAAAAAACAAAAAAAAAATTTTGGGCATTTTTCCAATTTTTTGGAGAAAAAACGCAAAAAAATGCTAAATTGAATTTTTTCACTTTTTTGGTTAAAAACATGAAAATTCACATTTTGGTTAGTAAAAAACGTAAAAATTTGTATATTCCATTAAGGAAAAACGTAAAACAAAAAAACAAGAAATTTTTTTGGGCATTTTTCCAATTTTTTTGAAAAAAATAACGAAAAATATGGGATATTGAATTTTTTCATTTTTATGGGGAAATACATGAAAATTTGCATTCTAGTTTGTGAAAAACGTAAAAGTTGGTATTTTATTGGGGAAAAACTTAAAAAAAACAAGAAAAAAATTTTGGGCATTTTTCAAATTTTTTTGAGAAAAAACGCAAAAAAATGGTATATTGAATTTTTTCATTTTTTTTTTGGTTAAAAACATGAAAATTCTGCATTTTTGGTTTGTGAAAAACGTAAAAAATTTGTATTTTTGGGGGGAAAAACATAAAAAAAGGCAAAAAAAAAATTTTGAGCATTTTTCGAATTTTATGGAGAAAAAACGCAAAAAATGGAATATTGAATTTTTTCATTTTTTTGGTTAAAAACATGAAAATTTGCATTTTGGTTTGTGAATAAAGTAAAAATTTGTATTTTTTGGGGGGAAAAAACTTAAAAAAAACAAAAAAAAAATTTGGGCATTTTTCCAATTTTTTGCAGAAAAAACGCAAAAAAATGGTAAATTGAATTTTTTTATTTTTTTGGGGATATACATGAAAATTTGCATTCTAGTTTGTGAAAAACGTAAAAGTTGGTATTTTATTGGGGAAAAACTAAAAAAAAAACAAAAAAAAAATTTTGGGCATTTTTCCAATTTTTTGGAGAAAAAACGCAAAAAAATGCTAAATTGAATTTTTTCACTTTTTTGGTTAAAAACATGAAAATTCACATTTTGGTTAGTAAAAAACGTAAAAATTTGTATATTATTAAGGAAAAACGTAAAACAAAAAAACAAGCAATTTTTGGGCATTTTTCCAATTTTTTTGAAAAAAATAACGAAAAATATGGGATATTGAATTTTTTCATTTTTATGGGGAAATACATGAAAATTTGCATTCTAGTTTGTGAAAAACGTAAAAGTTGGTATTTTATTGGGGAAAAACTTAAAAAAAAAACAAGAAAAAAATTTTGGGCATTTTTCCAATTTTTTGGAGAAAAAACGCCAAAAAATGGTATATAGAATTTTCTTCATTTTTTTGGTTAAGAACATGAAAATTCACATTTTGGTTTGTGAAAAACGTAAAAATTTGTATTTTTGGGGGGAAAAACTTAAAAAAAAGCAAAAAAATTATTTTGAGCATTTTTCAAATTTTTTGGAGAAAAAACGCAAAAAAAAGGTATATTGAATTTTTTCATTTCTTTGGTTAAAAACATGAAAATTTGCATTTTGGTTTGTGAATAAAGTAAAAATTTGTATTTTTGGGGGGGAAAAACTTAAAGAAAAACAAAAAAAAAAAATTTGGGCATTTTTCCAATTTTTTGCAGAAAAAACGCAAAAAAATGGTAAATTGAATTTTTTCATTTTTTTGGGGAAATACATGAAAATTTGCATTCTAGTTTGTGAAAAACGTAAAAGTTGGTATTTTATTGGGGAAAAACTTAAAAAAAAAAAAAAAAAAAAATTTTGGGCATTTTTCCAATTTTTTTGAGAAAAAACGCAAAAAATGGTATATTGAATTTTTTCATTTTTTTGGGGAAAAACATGAAAATTCGCATTTTGGTTTGTGAAAAACGTAAAATATTTGTATTTTTTGGGAGAAAAACTTAAAAAAAACAAAAAAAAAAAAATTTGGGCATTTTTCCAATTTTTTGGAGAAAAAACGCGAAAAAATGGTAAATTGAATTTTTTCATTTTTTTGGTTAAAAACATGAAAATTCCCATTTTGGTTTGTGAAAAACGTAAAAAATTTGTATTTTTTGGGGGAAAAACGTAAAACAAAAACAAAAAAAAAAAATTTTGGGCATTTTTCCAATTTTTTTGAAAAAATAACGCAAAAATATGGGATATTGAATTTTTTCATTTTTATGGGGAAAAACATGAAAATTTGCATTTTAGTTTGTGAAAAACGTAAAAGTTGGTATTTTATTGGGGAAAAACTTAAAAAAAAAAAAGAAAAAAAATTTGGGCATTTTTCCAATTTTTTGGAGAAAAAACGCAAAAAATGGTACATTGAATTTTTTCATTTTTTTTGGTTAAAAACATGAAAATTTGCATTCTGGTTTGTGAAAAACGTAAAAATTTGTATTTTTTTGGGGAAAAACTTAAAAAAAAGCAAAACAAAATCTTGGGCATTTTTCCAATTTTTTGGAGAAAAAACGCAAAAAAATGGTATATTGAATTTTTTCATTTTTTTGGTCAAAAACATGAAAATTCGCATTTTGGTTTGTGAAAAACGTAAAAATTTGTATATTATTAGGGGAAAAACGTAAAACAAAAAAACAAACAATATTTTGGGCATTTTTCCAATTTTTTTGAAGAAAATAACGCAAAAAAATGGTATATTGAATTTTTTCATTTTTATGGGGAAATACATGAAAATTTGCATTTTAGTTTGTGAAAAACGTAAAATTTGGTATTTTATTGGGGAAAAACGTAAAAAAAAAACAAAAAAAAAAATTTGGGCATTTTTCCAATTTTTTGGAGAAAAAACGCCAAAAAATGGTATATTGAATTTTCTTCATTTTTTTGGTTAAGAACATGAAAATTCACATTTTGGTTTGTGAAAAACGTAAAAATTTGTATTTTTGGGGGGAAAAACTTAAAAAAAAGCAAAAAAAATTATTTTGAGCATTTTTCAAATTTTTTGGAGAAAAAACGCAAAAAAAAAGTATATTGAATTTTTTCATTTCTTTGGTTAAAAACATGAAAATTTGCATTTTGGTTTGTGAATAAAGTAAAAATTTGTATTTTTGGGGGGAAAAACTTAAAGAAAAACAAAAAAAAAATTTGGGCATTTTCCCAATTTTTTGCAGAAAAAACGCAAAAAAATGGTAAATTGAATTTTTTCATTTTTTTGGGGAAATACATGAAAATTTGCATTCTAGTTTGTGAAAAACGTAAAAGTTGGTATTTTATTGGGGAAAAACTTAAAAAAAAAACAAAAAAAAAAATTTTGGGCATTTTTCCAATTTTTTGGAGAAAAAACGCAAAAAATGGTATATTGAATTTTTTCATTTTTTTGGTTAAAAACATGAAAATTTGCATTTTGGTTTGTGAAAATAGTAAAAATTTTTATTTTTTTGGGGAAAAACGTAAAACAAAAGAAAACAAAATCTTGGGCATTTTTCCAATTTTTTGGAGAAAAAACGCAAAAAAATGGTATATTGAATTTTTTCATTTTTTTGGTCAAAAACATGAAAATTCGCATTTTGGTTTGTGAAAAAAGTAAAAATTTATATTTTTTGGGGGAAAAACTTAAAAAAAAACAAAAAAAAATTTTGGGCATTTTTCCAATTTTTTGGAGAAAAAACGCAAAAAAATGGTATATTGAATTTTTTCATTTTTTTGGTTAAAAACATGAAAATTTGCATTTTGGTTTGTGAAAATAGTAAAAATTTTTATTTTTTTGGGAAAAAACGTAAAACAAAAGAAAACAAAATCTTGGGCATTTTTCCAATTTTTTGGAGAAAAAACGCAAAAAAATGGTATATTGAATTTTTTCATTTTTTTGGTCAAAAACATGAAAATTTGCATTTTGGTTTGTGAAAAACGTAAAAATTTGTATATTATTAAGGAAAAACGTAAAACAAAAAAACAAGCAATTTTTGGGCATTTTTCCAATTTTTTTGAAAAAAATAACGAAAAATATGGGATATTGAATTTTTTCATTTTTATGGGGAAATACATGAAAATTTGCATTCTAGTTTGTGAAAAACGTAAAAGTTGGTATTTTATTGGGGAAAAACTTAAAAAAAAAACAAGAAAAAAATTTTGGGCATTTTTCCAATTTTTTGGAGAAAAAACGCCAAAAAATGGTATATAGAATTTTCTTCATTTTTTTGGTTAAGAACATGAAAATTCACATTTTGGTTTGTGAAAAACGTAAAAATTTGTATTTTTGGGGGGAAAAACTTAAAAAAAAGCAAAAAAAATATTTTGAGCATTTTTCAAATTTTTTGGAGAAAAAACGCAAAAAAAAAGTATATTGAATTTTTTCATTTCTTTGGTTAAAAACATGAAAATTTGCATTTTGGTTTGTGAATAAAGTAAAAATTTGTATTTTTGGGGGGAAAAACTTAAAGAAAAACAAAAAAAAATTTGGGCATTTTCCCAATTTTTTGCAGAAAAAACGCAAAAAAATGGTAAATTGAATTTTTTCATTTTTTTGGGGAAATACATGAAAATTTGCATTCTAGTTTGTGAAAAACGTAAAAGTTGGTATTTTATTGGGGAAAAACTTAAAAAAAAAACAAAAAAAAAATTTTGGACATTTTTCCAATTTTTTTGAGAAAAAAACGCAAAAAATGGTATATTGAATTTTTTCATTTTTTTTGGTTAAAAACATGAAAATTCGCATTTTGGTTTGTGAAAAACGTAAAATATTTGAATTTTTGGGGAGAAAAACTTAAAAAAAAACAAAGAAAAAATGTTGGGCATTTTTCCAATTTTTTGGAGAAAAAACGCGAAAAAATGGTAAATTGAATTTTTTCATTTTTTTGGTTAAAAACATGAAAATTCCCATTTTGGTTTGTGAAAAACGTAAAATATTTGTATTTTTGGGGGGAAAAACTAAAAAAAAAACAAAAAAAAAATTTTTTGGCATTTTTCCAATTTTTTGGAGAAAAAACGCAAAAAATGCTAAATTGAATTTTTTCACTTTTTTGGTTAAAAACATGAAAATTCACATTTTGGTTAGTAAAAAACGTAAAAATTTGTATATTATTAAGGAAAAACGTAAAACAAAAAAACAAGCAATTTTTGGGCATTTTTCCAATTTTTTTGAAAAAAATAACGAAAAATATGGGATATTGAATTTTTTCATTTTTATGGGGAAATACATGAAAATTTGCATTCTAGTTTGTGAAAAACGTAAAAGTTGGTATTTTATTGGGGAAAAACTTAAAAAAAACAAGAAAAAAATTTTGGGCATTTTTCCAATTTTTTGGAGAAAAAACGCGAAAAAATGGTATATTGAATTTTTTCATTTTTTTTGTTAAAAACATGAAAATTCGCATTTTGGTTTGTGAAAATAGTAAAAATTTTTATTTTTTTGGGAAAAAACGTAAAACAAAAGAAAACAAAATCTTGGGCATTTTTCCAATTTTTTGGAGAAAAAACGCAAAAAAAATGGTATATTGAATTTTTTCATTTTTTTGGTCAAAAACATGAAAATTCGCATTTTGGTTTGTGAAAATACGTAAAAATTTGTATATTTTTGAGGAAAAAACGTAAAATAAAAAAAAACAAAATTTTGGGCATTTTTCCAATTTTTTGGAGAAAAAACGCGAAAAAATGGTATATTGAATTTTTTCATTTTTTTGGTTAAAAACATGAAAATTTGCATTTTAGTTTGTGAAAAACGTAAAAATATATATTTTTGGGGGGAAAAACTTAAAAAAAAACAAAAAAAAATTTTGGGCATTTTTCCAATTTTTTGGAGAAAAAACGCGAAAAAATGGTAAATTGAATTTTTTCATTTTTTTGGGGAAATACATGAAAATTTGCATTCTAGTTTGTGAAAAACGTAAAATTTGGTATTTTATTGGGGAAAAACTTAAAAAAAAAACAAAAAAAAAATGTTGGGCATTTTTCCAATTTTTTTGGAGAAAAAACGCAAAAAATGGTATATTGAATTTTTTCATTTTTTTGGTTAAAAACATGAAAATTTGCATTTTGGTTTGTGAAAATACGTAAAAATTTGTATTTTATTAGGGAAAAAACGTAAAACAAAAGAAAACAAGCAATTCTTGGGCATTTTTCCAATTTTTTGGAGGAAAAACGCAAAAAAATGGTATATTGAATTTTTTCATTTTTTTGGTCAAAAACATGAAAATTCGCATTTTGGTTTGTGAAAAACGTAAAAATATGTATTTTTGGGAGGAAAAACTTAAAAAAAACAAAAAAAAAATGTTGGGCATTTTTCCAATTTTTTGGAGAAAAAACGCGAAAAAAATGGTATATTGAATTTTTTCATTTTTTTGGTTAAGAACATGAAAATTCACATTTTGGTTTGTGAAAAACGTAAAAATTTGTATTTTTGGGGGGAAAAACTTAAAAAAAAACAAAAAAAAAATGTTGGGCATTTTTCCAATTTTTTGGAGAAAAAAACGCAAAAAAATGGTATATTGAATTTTTTCATTTTTTTGGTTAAAAACATGAAAATTCGCATTTTGGTTAGTGAAAAACGTAGAAATTGGTATTTTATTGGGGAAAAACTTAAAAAAAACAAAAACAAAATTTTGGGCATTTTTCAAATTTTTTGGAGAAAAAACGCAAATAAATAGTATATTGAATTTTTTCATTTCTTTGGTTAAAAACATGAAAATTCGCATTTTGGTTTGTGAAAAAAGTAAAAATTTGTATTTTTTGGGGAAAAAACTTAAAAAAAAAAAAAAAAAATTTTGGGCATTTTTCCAATTTTTTGGAGAAAAAACGCAAAAAAATGGTAAATTGAATTTTTTCATTTTTTTGGTGAAAAACATGAAAATTTGCATTTTGGTTTGTGAAAAAACGTAAAAGTTGGTATTTTATTGGGGAAAAACGTAAAACAAAAAAAAAAAAATTTGGGCATTTTTCCAATTTTTTGGAGAAAAAGCGCAAAAAAATGGTATATTGAATTTTTTCATTTTTTTGGTGAAAAACATGAAAATTTGCATTTTGGTTTGTGAAAAACGTAAAAATTTGTATATTTTTGGGAGAAAAACGTAAAACAAAAAAAAAAAAATGTTGGGCATTTTTCCAATTTTTTGGAGAAAAAACGCAAAAAAATGGTATATTGAATTTTTTCATTTTTTTTGGTTAAAAACATGAAAATTCCCATTTTGGTTTGTGAAAAACGTAAAATATTTGTATTTTTGGGGGAAAAAACTAAAAAAAAAACAAAAAAAATTTTGGGCATTTTTCCAATTTTATGGAGAAAAAACGCAAAAAAATGCTAAATTGAATTTTTTCACTTTTTTGGTTAAAAACATGAAAATTCACATTTTGGTTAGTAAAAAACGTAAAAATTTGTATATTATTAAGGAAGAACGTAAAACAAAAAAACAAGCAATTTTTGGGCATTTTTCCAATTTTTTGAAAAAGATAACGAAAAATATGGGATATTGAATTTTTTCATTTTTATGGGGAAATACATGAAAATTTGCATTCTAGTTTGTGAAAAACGTAAAAGTTGGTATTTTATTGGGGAAAAACTTAAAAAAAACAAGAAAAAAATTTTGGGCATTTTTCCAATTTTTTGGAGAAAAAACGCAAAAAAATGGTATATTGAATTTTTCATTTTTTTGGTTAAAAACATGAAAATTCCCATTTTGGTTTATGAAAAACGTAAAATATTTGGATTTTTGGGGGAAAAACTTAAAAAAAAACAAAAAAAAATTTTGGGCATTTTTCCAATTTTTTGGAGAAAAAACGCGAAAAAATGGTATATTGAATTTTTTCATTTTTTTGGTTAAAAACATGAAAATTCCCATTTTGGTTTGTGAAAAACGTAAAAATTTGTATTTTATTGGGGAAAAACGTAAAAAAAACAAAAAAAAAATTTTGGGCATTTTTTAATTTTTTGGAGGAAAAACGAAAAAAATGGTATATTGAATTTTTTCATTTTTTTGCGGGAAATACGTGAAAATTTGCATTCTGGTTTGTGAAAAACGTAAAATATTTGTATTTTTTTGGAGAAAAACGGAAAAAGAAACAAAAAAAATTTTCGGCATTTTTCCAATTTTTTGCAGAAAAAACGCAAAAAAATGGTATATTGAATTTTTTTATTTAATTGGTTAAAAAATATGAAAATTCCCATTTTAGTTTGAGAAAAATGTAAAATATTTGTATTTTTGGGAGGAAAAACGAAAAAAAAAACAAAAAAAAATTTTTGGCATTTTTCCAATTTTTTGGAGAAAAAATGCAAAAAAATGGTATATTGAATTTTTTCATTTGTTTGCTTAAAAACAAGAAAATTCGCATTTTGGTTTATAAAAAACGTAAAAATTTGTATTTTTTGAGGGAAAAAATGAACATAAAAAAAACAAAAAAAAAGTTGGTATTTTATTGGGGAAAAACTTAAAAAAAAACAAAAAAAAAATTTGGGCATTTTTCCAATTTTTTGGAGAAAAAACGCAAGAAATGGTATATTGAATTTTATCATTTTTTTGGTTAAAAACATGAAAATTTGCATTCTAGTTTGTGAAAAACGTAAAAGTTGGTATTTTATTGGGGAAAAACTTAAAAAAAACAAGAAAAAAATTTTGGGCGTTTTTCCAATTTTTTGGAGAAAAAAAACGAAAAAATGGTATATTGAATTTTTTCATTTTTTTGGTTAAAAACATGAAAATTCCCATTTTGGTTTGTGAAAAACGTAAAATATTTGTATTTTTGGTGGAAAAACCTAAAAAAAAAATTACAAAAAAAAAATTTTGGGCATTTTTCCAATTTTTTGGAGAAAAAAAGCAAAAAAATGGTATATTGAATTTTTCATTTTTTTGGTTAAAAACATGAAAATTCGCATTTTGGTTTATGAAAATAC
This sequence comes from Drosophila siamana, assembly GCA_035047445.1. NCBI lineage: Eukaryota > Metazoa > Arthropoda > Insecta > Diptera > Drosophilidae > Drosophila > Drosophila siamana. The sequence goes on along the minus strand of JAWNPP010000117.1, from coordinate 696 downwards.
GTAAAAATTTGTATTTTTGGAGGGAAAAACATAAAAAAAAGAAAAAAAAAAAAAATTTGGGCATTTTTCGAATTTTTTGTAGAAAAAACGCGAAAAAATTGTATATTGAATTTTTTCATTTTTTTTTTGGGTAAAAACTTGAAAATTTGCATTTTGGTTTGTGAAAAACGTAAAATATTTGTATTTTTTTGGGGAGAAAACTTAAAAAAAAACAAAGAAAAAAAATGTTGGGCATTTTTCCAATTTTTTGGAGAAAAAACGCGAAAAAATGGTATATTGAATTTTTTTCTCATTTTTTTGGTTAAAAACATGAAAATTCCCATTTTGGTTTGTGAAAAAAACGTAAAATATTTGTATTTTTGGGGGGAAAAAACTAAAAAAAAAAAAAACAAAAAAAATATTTTGGGCATTTTTCAAATTTTTTGGAGAAAAATCGCAAATAAATGCTAAATTGAATTTTTTCACTTTTTTGGTTAAAAACATGAAAATTCACATTTTGGTTAGTAAAAAACGTAAAAATCTGTATATTATTAAGGAAAAACGTCAAACAAAAAAACAAGCAATTTTTGGGCATTTTTCCAATTTTTTTTGAAAAAAAAATAACGGAAAAATATGGGATATTGAATTTTTTCATTATTATGGGGGAAATACATGAAAATATGCATTCTAGTTTGTGAATTTCTATTTTATTGGGGA
>JAWNPP010000116.1:0-149449 GCA_035047445.1 Drosophila siamana | reverse complement strand
TACATTTCGTCTATGCAAGTAACGTAAGTAGATTCAATTTAAATACAAAAATATTACAAAAATACATATAGTCACAAATCGGTAGTTGCTTAAGAATTAATATAAGAATACAGCAGATTAAGCCAATGAAATTCTTATACCCGGTACAAAGCATATTTTATTTGTTCCCCAGTTACTAAAATAAGTTTGCTCCCATAGTAAGTGATTTAATTGCGAGTTGAGTGAAATGATAATACACGTGCCTTCCGCCCACCGCCCTGCCCCGCTCTGCCCCTCCCGCCGTTCAGATATTTTGTTGCTTGCATATCTGGAGAATAAATTGATATGTGAAGCTGCTCCAGCGATTGCGCCGTTGCAGCGTTGACCTATTTTGCACTCGAATTCACTCGCACTCCCAGACGAAGGTCAGCTTGCATTTCCATATGGAGAGTGAGCTGTAATAATTCAATTCAATGTAAGTTGTAATGTATGTAAGCACACTACTGATCACTTCAAAAGTGCAACTACAAACTTTATCTCGTCATATGTATTCAATTTTATGATTATAATTGAAATATGATTAATTTTGCTGATTGAACTTTTGAGTTATGCAGACAGAAATCTAAATAAATAAATTATAAATATTTATTCTGCTATTAATTACGTGGCACGAGAACACTGTCGAAGGTGTGTATTTATGCCATCTATCATTTTTTTGATAAGCCGCAAAGAGTTGAGATTACAATAATTTAGAAGCATTTTTCAAAGTGTTTATTCGCACAATAATATATTAAGTTCGCATATATTTTATTTATTAAATGGAATAAATAATAGTCAATGTTATAATATACTAAATTTCTAATTCTAAAATTCCTAATAAGAAACAAATTTCTTTAAATAAGGGAACTCAACAATTCTGTAACAAATGTTAAACATTTCTACTGTATAAGTAGAGAGCCCTTTGAACTTTTCCACCGTGAATATATTTGCATGATCGGCGGTGTACTTGCTCAGCATGAAAGTGAAGTTTATTGAAGTCTCTATAATGATATGTAAGTGAAAAGGGTTGCCCGAAAACGGAGCAGTTCTTATCTCCGAAGCGAAAGCAGATCACAAAAGAAAACACAAGCAAACACGCACAAATACAAATGCGGTCTGGGAAAAGAGCAGGAAGAAGCAACGGAGACGAGGAAATGGGAACGAGAATGTATAACGTAATATGAGTAGATATATGTAGATGGGTGTAGTTATATGTTGTCTGTCGTGTGTCGTGTATCGTGTTTGCTGGCGAACAGGATAAAAGCCAAGGCAAGCGACCGATAGTTCTGTAGTCGGTCAAATGAAATCGGATCGATCGGATCGAGTATACGCCGTGTGCACCGTGTGCTAAACAACAATTGCCAATCGAGTACAAAACAAATCTTCGAGCACAAATATAACTGTCGTCAACAGATATTTCTAAGCGTTGTTCAGGCGTTTGCTCCAAAGCGAGACAACATCGAACAACGACAAACAGCAGCACAAAGTTTTTCTTCTTGTTTATTTATAAGTATTATAAAACTGAACGCTTTGGTTACAAACCCGTCAGATACATTTCGTACGCTGTTGTGTCAGGGGCTCACCCTCCAGTTAGACAAGTGTGCTAAACGTGGTTCGGCAATTAAATCGACGTCTGACAAGGAGAAATCAATCAATCGAGTGAGTATAAAAACTAAAGTTTCAATTGCTTATCCTTCTGGCCCAGTAAGGAAACGAAGCTCCAATTTGATCAACTCGTCGTGGTTTGTCGTGGGAATTTATTTGGTGCGGTTTCAGATTTCAACAAATCGCCGTTGACATCATCGGCAAAAGAAGCTTTTTTTTGGGTGTATGAATATAAATAAATTAGTTATGCATAATTAATGGGGGCTATTATTGACTTTGATTTCTTTTCTGTAGACAAAAGCCATCAGTCATGATTCATACGGGGAATGCTTTACTTTTGCCGCTGTCGATGATGTCGCTCTCGATGTCGATGATGCTGCTGCTAATGATGTCGTCAATGCTGTCGCTTGTTTTGGCCACGACCCTGGCCCCGAGCGAGAAGGCTTTGCTTGTCTGCGGAGGCAACTTGGGCTGCTTGAAGGGCGTCCACATGCCCGGCTATCAGAGCAAACGCTTCGAGGCCTTCCTGGGCATACCCTACGCCTTGCCGCCCCTCGGGGAGCTGCGCTTCAGCGTGAGTATCGAGTGGAGTATTTAAGTTTGTATATGTCTGTCTCTCTGTCTGTCCGTCAGTCTGTCTGTCAGTCTGTCTGTCTGCCTGTCTGCTGTCTGTCTGTCTGCTCGCTGCGCAGACTATAAGAGCAAGAGCTGCCAAATTTGGAGATAATACTCAACAGCCACTCAAGCACTTGAAGTTTATTTTTAACTTTTCAAATGGCATTTACGTTGGCAAAAATAATAACAATTGTGTTACACATACGCATTTTAAACTTTCAAAAGTTTTTTGCATTAAATGCTTTGTAAACTTCACTATAACTTTCTTACACTTACTTCATTCTGTAGAATCCCAAAGTGATGCCCAAGCTGCAGGGCATTTACAACGCCACAGTAGCCAGAGCAGACTGTATACAGAAGAACTATCTGATGCCCACCCCGCTCATCTACGGCGACGAGGACTGCCTCTATCTCAACGTCTACAGACCCGAGGTTCGTTTATTGCTTTCACTTAAATTCATCCTGCGCCCAACTCAAGAGATTTCTGCTTACAGCGTCGCCAGTCGCAAGTTTTGCCTGTGATGGTCTACATACATGGCGGCGGTTTCTTTAGTGGCTCCGCTGGTCCTGCGATCACAGGACCCGAGTATTTCATGGACACGCGCGAGGTGATCATGGTGACCATGGCCTACAGACTGGGCGCCTTGGGTGAGCCACAAAAAGAGCGTCTTCTAACTAAAGCAGAGTTGGGATTTATTTGGTCTACACTTTACAGGCTTCTTGTCCACAGAGGACGCCGCCATTCCCGGCAACTTTGGGCTCAAGGATCAACAGCTGGCGCTGCGCTGGGTGCAGCGCAACATCAAGGCCTTCGGCGGCGATCCACGACGCGTCACCATCTTTGGCCAGAGCGCTGGCGGTCTGTCCGCCCATCTGCACATGCTCAGTCCCAAGTCCGAGGCACTCTTTCAGCACGTCATCAGCATGAGCGGGACAGCAAATGTGCCCTTTGCCATCGTTGACAATGCCCTGCAACAGGCGCGTCTCACTGCCGAGCTCTGCCAGGTGGACGATGCCCAGCAGCTGAGCACGGCCAAATTGGCGCGAGCTTTGCGCGCTGTGGACGTCAACACGCTGCTCAATGCTGGCGACGGCTTGAAGTTCTGGGACGTGGATCACATGACTAACTTCCGTCCTGTGGTGGAGCCATGTGGTCCCGATGCCTTTCTGAGCACTCATCCCAAGCAATTGCTGGCCGAGGGCAGCTATCGGGCGGTGCCTTGGCTGCTGGGCACTGTGCCCCAGGAGGGCGCGGTGCGTGTGGTGAACATTATGGAGAACGTGACGTTGCGGCAGGACTTCAACTCGCGCTTCGACGAGCTGCTGCAGGAGCTGATGGAGTTTCCAGCGCACTTTGGCCCAGCGAAGCTCGAGCAGTCGATGCAGCTGATACTCGACGAGTACTTTCAGCAGCAGCACGAAGTCAACGAGAGCACAGTGCAGGGATTCCTCGATGTGAGTGCTAAATATGAGATTTCTTTTAAGGACTAGCGAACTCTCTGTCCGCCTTGCATTCTAAAGGGCATTTGAGCTAGAGTTACCAAGTTTTTGTCAGTTAGTTTTTCAAGTCCCACGCAGATAAAGATTGTTTTCAACTTAAAAAACCTAAATCAAATATTTAGTGATATTATTATTTGTTAATATCCTGAAGAGAGATTTGAGCTGGGGCTACTTTTAAATTTTGCTCAAAAGTTCGAAGTAGTGAAAGATGAAAATATTGCTAAACTTCATAAAGTTTTAAGATCTAATGTTAAGACTAAATCATATTTTGTTGCTCACCATTTTTTTTAATTTTCAAATTCTCATAACTAAAAAAAACACATTTGATAGAGCTACCAATTTGGATATCGAACAATTTTGTCATATTTTGTAGGACACAATTTTATTTAATATTAATTTCTTCGCATCCCCAGCTTATCTCGGATCGCGGCTTCAAGCAGCCGCTGTACAACGCCATCTGGGACTACGTCAAGAGCGTCGACGCTAGCGAGCAGCCACTGTACATGTACAGCTTCAACTACCTGGGCCCCCTGAGCTACGCCTCCATCTACACGAGTGCGAATGTGAGCCAGAAATACGGCGTAGTGCACTGCGACGATCTGATCTATCTGTTCCGCAGTCCAATGCTCTTTCCCGACTTTGAACGCAACTCGACGGAAGCGAAAGTTATAGCCTCATTTGTGGACTACTTTGTGAATTTTGCCAAGACTGGGTGAGTAGCGAAAATTGCGTCTAATCCAAACAATTATGATGATTTGTTGTTTACTTCTGCTCTGTTTGATAGTAAACCACGGAATGCGGAGACGTTGGCGCCCTGTTCGACAGAGGTGCTGAAGTCACGACCCAATGGCATTTGTGATTATCAGGTCTTTGAGAATGCTGAGGATGGTTTTGCAGTAAATGTTTCGCAAGAGTTTCGCACCCGAAATGCCAATTTGTGGAGTAGCATATTGGACGAACCCAAGCGATATTAAGTTCTTAAGTAATAAATGCGCGGATTCTCACGACTGCAAAACGATTTCAAGATTTTTATATTCAATTCTGTCTAGACTTTACTTCCAGAAGCGAGAAACATTCTCATTTCCATAACCATTTAAATTAGCGGCGCGTGTTGCGTTATTAAGTGTGCCAGCTTAATAATAACTGTTCTCGACTGTCCAAATCGAGCACGTGAACACCTTGCGAACTGCAATTAAACATATTGTGTCTACAATTGCAATCTATTTATATACTATATATGTGCATATATAGTAGTATACAGATATTTCAATCGATGCTTGAATCAGTTTTTTTCCCTTTCAATCGTCATATATTAATGGTCTTGTGCTTGATTAACATTCATTAGCATTTGCGTAGCTACACATATGTACAGATATCGCCATATATATATATATATATATATATGTAGGTATAAACGATACCTGATATCGCTGATACCTGATACTTGATCTCAACAGCTGACGCTTTCTTTTGGCGCCTGCACGCGCTTCACTTTTTATTCTTCATTGACTTTGCGCAAAAGGAGGCGTGTCCAAGGGGGAGGGGCGTGGGTTTTATTAGCCGCTAAACGGGCCGTTTAGCATATAAACAACTATAATCGCGTATACGTCATGTGAACCAGATGACAGCTGCCCATTGATAGTGCGGAATGAGGACAGTTGAGGAACAGGAAATTCAAGATGCAAGCACAGTGTCAAAAAGAAGTTGAAATACTCTATCGATTTGACAGAGAAATTACCTAACAAAAAGTAGCTTAGCTTCTTTATAAGCTATTTAGTTATATCACAGAATGTTATTGAATTCAACTGATTTAAGTGTAACATAGAAAGAGTTCAACTTTATTTGTTATAGTCTAATAAAAATACAAACAACACTTCCGACTAGAGAGTAATAAAAATACAAACAACACTTCCGACTAGAGAGTGTGCATATTGTGGTTGCTATGCATTTATCTTATAATAGCAATTATTGTCAATATTTACATTATTATAGTTATGGCTTTATTAGCCACAAGTTATGCATATCTTATAAAGACGCCAATGACTGATTGGTTAACGATTTGAAACCAGTCGCGTCGATCGCATGGCATTCGAATTATGATGAAATGAAGCAGGGCACGAGTACGTGTCATTTGTGCTTATTTAATAGATATTTATTTGGTTTAAAGTTCAGTGAACTTTCGAATGCCCGACATGCAAAGCTAGACGCAAATGTCCGGCTTATTGTCCGTGTCGTTAGTGTCAACAATTAAAATCAATAGTGGCGAGTCCTGCTTTTTTATCCTGCGGAACACATTAGCCGCTCAGTTGTCGTTGGGAGCGCAACGCATTGAGTTCTGACCATGGAACTGGCGCGGAAGATAATTCTCTGGATTATTCCACTATTTGTGCTCGCCTTTCTGCTCACCGTGAGCGAAGCGTATTTGAGTAGAGTGCATGTCGAGGAGATACCATTCCAAAGGATCCCTCCCAAGGTGGCCAGCCTGCTAACCAGGAATCAAGTCAAAACAAGGCGATCCAGTGGCATCCATTTGATCTCCAGCCTGGAGCATCAACGCACCTTCCTCCACATTTTTCATGTGCCCTGTGAGCAGGATTCTAGATATATATCCTTGTTGATATATATATATATATATATACTCTCTCTAATTGCAGATATCATTTGCTTTTATGCCGCTAAGGGCAAGTGGCCCTATGTGCCGGGCTTTATGAAGACGCGTGTGAACAGCGCAGCCAAGAGTTTCTTTCACCAGAATGACAGTTTTATTAAGCAATTTTGCACCAAGTGGATTCAAGTAAAGGAATGCTTCAGACCACTTTTCGGTAGAGCTCCACATAAACTCACTTTTACTTTGTTATTAACGCATCTTCTCGCCCAGATAAATCGAATGATACTGTGGAGGTGGAAACTTTGGATGCCCAGAAGCAAATACAGCGTTGCGACTGCGATAAGTTGGTGGCTACGGAGCCGCCCGTGCCGGTTGTTTACTTCGACAAGAACTACATTGGTAACGTCAGCTCAGATACCATACTGAGCACCATCGAGTTTCTGGAGAGTTTTCTGCCGCCGCCCACTAAAAAGCACAAACGCAAAAACCGAGTTCGTGGTCGATTGGATGAAATCGATATTGATTAGTTTATAATCCATTTAGAACAATATGTATTTTGTAAAGTCACTAACTCAATGATTTAAATATATAATTACACCCTCAGCACACAAAGTTTGCGTGATTTTGAACTTAATACTTTAAAACAGCAATAATCGTCAACTCATTTATCGAAGTAATCGCTCGGTATTTAAATACCTAAACGGTTAACATGTGCAACTGTTAATAACAGCAGTGCTGCTAATTTTGACTTAACAGCTGCTAAGTTTAAATAAAAAGTACGTTATAAACTAAAAACTACACTATTCCTCAAATTTAAAATGCTTATTACTCTGCATGTGTGTAAATACACGTTATGGGTTGTATATATATTATGAACTTTGATTGATTTGTCATGACCTTATCGAAATGCATTTGCTAAATCATTCAAGCGCTCCATTCAAGCACGCAAGTTTACAATTTAATAATGTGTAAAACTAACCGCAATCTGTAACTTAACATCAGTTTATCTCAAGATGCTGTTGCAATCACTTTTCTGTTTAGTTGTTTTGCTGAAGCTTCACCATGCCAGCGCAAACGTTACGTATACACAATTTAACTGTACGTATTATTGTAATAAGTGCCTTGTGTGATACTTTCTACATTTGCAGTAACGCTGTACAAGCAAATGCCAGGTATCTACCAACTGGAGGACTACGATCTGTGCCTGCAACAGTTGCCAAGCCGACTCCCCGCACACAGCACCTATTGCCTGGTCTATGCTGAGATTGTGCCCAATGCCAGCTCCGCGCTCTGGCAACAAATCGACCAGGTTTCGCAGGATGACAAACATTACTTTCGACACGATCATCTCTTCATTGGCGTCTGCTTGGAGCGTTGCAAGCGGGCGCTGCACACGCTCACCAAATTTCAACAACAAAAGCTCTACGAGGGCCAAGTGATGGACACTGAGGTGAGCTGCAAACATGAAAATTGGAATTATATTTAGTACAATAAAAAATACATGTGTTCACACATAACATCTGTACCTTTTCACATTTTCACAGTCATAAACCTTCTATACCTAACGTGGCCACAGTCTTTTTTTTTAGAACCATAATAATAAATACTAGTTTAAAAACTATAAAATAGTACTTGAACCTCCTGCCACTTTTCTGCTGGTTTTCTGCTTCCTCTATCTTTCAGCTCAAATCCTACTATGCCAGGGTGCACAAGCGAGTAACTGATGAGCGCATACATTACGATCATCTGATCAACAGCTGCCTGAATCGGGAATTCGAAAGCAAGTTTCAACTGAGACTGCGGAGCAGCATCGAGTACTGCGAATGGGCAGGCGAGCAGTTGGAACATGGTAAGTATTGCACTCAATCATGCCACAAATGAACCAATCTTTCCCCTAGATGCCCTCGATGTCATTGTTTACCTGCTGCTGGCTTCGATTCTGCTGCTCACCATCTTCTCCAGCGTCTACGACTTTCACTTGAAGCGGCAACAAGTTGATCCCGCTCTAGCTCGTGGCAATCGCTTCTATCAGCAGCGTCTACAATCTACTTTGCAGGGATTTCTCACCGTTTTCTCGGTGTGTCGCAACTACTATCGCCTCGTGCTGCCTTCGAACAGTCAGTTCTCCAAGGATCTGCGCTTTTTCGACGCCTTTCGTGTAGTTGGCGTCTTTGTGGTGATTCTGGGTCACACGTTGATGGTCTATATGACGGTTCAAATCCAGAATCCCGAGTTCTACGAGCAGTTTTTGTATAGATTCGAGTCGTCTATTTTTCAGAATGGCAGCGCCTTCATACAAATCTTCTTTGTCATGAGCTCCTTTCTGCTCTACGTGAAGTTTACGGAACATCAATGGATCAACAAAGAATCAAGCGTGCTCACTTGCATTGGCGTTTACTTTCGTGTTTTCTTCACCAGATACTTTCGCATGTTGCCCTCTCTCTTAATGCTCATTCTAGTCAATGGCACGATTCTTAGTCGACTGGGCGATGGACCCTTCTGGCGGCACTTGACCGAAGCGGAGCGCGTCTTCTGCCGCAGCAACTGGTGGAAGAACGTCTTCTACGTCAACAACCATTTGCTGGAGGACAGCGTAAGTCAATATATAATGAGTTAAAAGACAGTTCTATGAGCAACTCTAAATAACTATTTCTATAGGCTGAAAGGTATCTAATAGTACTGATTAATAAGACGGACATTAATAGGCTTTTGATATTATACCTTGTATTTTTCAAGGTTTATCTGTTATAGTCTCCAGCAGATCTAGGACACCTATATATTGTTTATTAAAAAAAATTTTTTTAATAATTCTGCTTTTTATACAAATATAAAAAGCAATCTTGCTTTTTTATTAGGTATTTTAATTATAATTTTCTTCTTTTCGTAGTGTGCTCAACAAACTTGGTACATGGCCACAGATATGCAGCTCTTTGAGCTCTTCCTCATCATCATCATAATAACCAAGAAGTGAGTGCGAAAAAACATATATAGTAGATACAGTAATTCTAAACAATTTTCTATATTTCAATAGACATCCAAGACTTACAAAAACTGTCTATATTTTGCTGTTGCTGACAACATTTTCCGTACCAGCATTCTTAACATATTTCCTCAAATTGGAAGCAGTTTATCACATAAAGCCTGAGTAAGTGTAGTACCAAATATCTAAGCCATTCTTCAAAATACTTTCCACAGAACCTACCGCTATTTGTACTTTCGCAACTCGGACACATTCTATCAAATCTATCCGCCGTTCTACACGAATCTCGGTGGCTATTTTATGGGCTTCCTTTGTGCTGAACTCTATTTAAAATTGCGCTGCTCGTCGAGCAACTTAAAGGAAAAGTGGAGCTTGCAGCTGGGCATGTGGATGTTGATTCCAGCTGCAATTCTGGTGCTTTTCTCGGGATTCATCTTCATTAGGCATGATTTTGAGAAGCCTTCGATTTGGCTGGCATTATATGCGGGAATTTACAAGAATCTCTGGATTATGATATGTGGTGGTTTCATCTGTTGCATGTGTTTCAAAGTGGGCTGTAAGTCAAGATAAAAGGGTTGAAGGAATCAATAAATAATCTATTTTTTCAGGGATTGCCTATGAGTTTTGTTGTCTGTCCTATTTTTCGACCCTTGGCACGTATTTCCTTTCAGTCCTTTATTTGGCATGTTTTTATTCTGCGTCTGGTAGCTGGTTATTTTCGGAATCCGGTTTATGTGAATAGTTTCTATTTGGTGAGTAAATTGTTAGCTACAAGTGCATGTGTTTTCAATACTTTTTATTAGTTTGGAAATGTTTTGTTGGTGTTTGTGCTAACCCAAATGATGGCATTCCTTATGGCGCTTTTTATTGAATATCCGTTGGTGGAGCTGTTAAAATTAATTACACATCACAAGCCAGGTGAGAACTTTCTAATATTATATACAGTTTAATTTATCATATTGATTGATTGCAGTTCACAAAAATCCGGATCATTTAAAATCTGTTCAATTTGAACTTGCAACGAGCTTAACCGATATCAAGGCTGATGAAAAATTAGCTAAAACTTCAATTTGAAAAACCTAACTAACATATTTTTGTACTAACATAAAAATGTTTTGATTAATTAAAAGAGCGCACTTTTTTGCTCTTCAGAGTGACCAAATCTACATAAATACCAACACGAACAAGAGTACATATTGTAGCAAGTTGACAGACCAGTGCGCCGTTTTAAATTACTTAGCGGAGCTCGGTCACACCGATAAGTTTGTTCAGTTTTGTTTTCTCTCGTCTTGCTCGTCGGCGTTTTGCTACGTTTCGTCTTTTTCGTAACCGCAAATTCTTAAAACAATTCACAGCAACAAAGTGCGAAATTCGAAATTTCTTGTTCTCAATAGAATTTAAGAGCACAAGCCCAAGCATAATTGCTAAATCAAAGTGAGTGCCTTTAAGTGTGTGGGTCTATTTCTTAAGTTCAAAATGCGGCAACTTTTGGCATTTCGATAATAAAGTAAATGTCAATGAATCACTGTGGCATTTTTAACAATAATTAGACGTTCATCAAGTGGCAGCCATTTGCACATACATTGTTATTACAAATGCAAATAGTTGGAAAAACGATAACATTTAAAATATAATGAACGCGCGTATTACAAAATCATTCAAATCACGGCAGCAAATAAAATAAGTGCGACAATTGTGTTTGTGTGTGTGAGCGCGCGCTTGTGTGTGTGTGTGTGTCTTCAGTACGGTGAGAGCAATGCATGTGAAGAGTGCAGCTATAAAAATGTTGCTACATGCGCTCCCGCTCCCACACAGTGTTATATGAGTCGCAACACTCCAAAAAAGGGAATAAAAATGAGAAGCGTCTTTCGGTAGATAGCAGCAACAACAAAAGAGACCGAACGCCGAAAAATGTTGCAAAATGAAAGAAAAGCAAACAAAAACGAAACGAAAGCAAGCCAGCAAGATTTCTACGATTCTTCTCACACACACACCGCATACATACATGCATACATTTAAATTAATTGTTTCATACTATTTTTTTTTCTTCAGTTGCTTTTAGTTGTAATTTTTTAGTGTATTTTGTTGCGAGCGCACAGAATTTCCCGGCTAGCCAATGACCGACCAACCGCTCTTGTTTATAAAGTTCTGGCCGAAAAAAAGAGAGCGCGAGAGAGCTGCCAATTGTTGCTCTGGAAGCAACAAGTCTCAAATATAAGACTGTTTGTATCTGGTAATGGGGGTGGAGGCGGGGGCAGCTGGTATAAATGCGTATTGTTCTCAGTTTGGTCAACAACATTTTTGTACTGAGCTGTTGTGGGCGCAAACGCAAGCGATAAGCCGTAATTGAAATATTGTGGCAATTGGCAAGAAACGTTCGCGAGAAACGCTTCAAGTTGGGCCCCAAAAGAGTAGAATTACACACTTCCCAACTTCCAGGCAGGCAGCAACAACAACAAAATCAGCCAGTCTATTTCTCTTTCTTGCATGCGTATGTGGGTATGAGTTTTGCGTCTGTGTGTCTGATATGTCTGTGCGTGAGTCTGCGCGCGCGTGTGTATGTGTGTGTGGAAACAAGTGTGAAAAACAAACGACCTCCAGCAGCGCAGCCCCTCTGTCTTTGCTCTGCGTTTGCGTCTGTGGCGCTCTTAGAAAGTGTAGGAGCGCGTGCGAGGCGATCACGCCCCCCACGCATATTTTGTGTTGTTGTTATTGCTGTTTCTGTTGTTGTTGTTGTTATTGCAAGGCGTTGTCCAAAAATGGGTTAAGTAACGCTGGCAAAAAAATATCGAAAACGAAAAAAATACAAACGCAACAGCAACGCCAATTAGTAACAAAATATAAATGAAAAACGCATGCAGAGTGTATTTGTGTCTGTACGTTTGAGAGAGTGTGCAAATATGTATGCAAATTAAGTGACAGTGTCCAAAAAAGCACCAACAAAAACAAAACAGACAACGACTACGACGACGATGGCTGCCGCCAGTCTGACTAAGCGCAATTGCGGCAGAAATAGCAACAAGTAGACGCGTCGTGCAATTAAGACAGCAGCAGCAAGACAACAACAACAACAACAGTGAGGCATATACATACAACAACAAGCGATGCATAGTTAAATTTAGCAGCAGAGTTCCACTTTCACTCGGCGGCGACACCGACACCCACCAAGCCATCATGCAGCCTCTGCCCCTCCCCCTTGCACTCCACCTCCCCATCTAGCTCCCCTAGTTGCATGCTAAGTTTGATGCGTGTCGTGTTGATTTGTTGTTGTTGTTGTTTTTGCGTTGGCACGAACACGCACGAAGCAACAAAACAACTAACAAGGCGTTAATAGAAATTAATATGCACATACACAGTCACATCATATAAGCGGCAATAGCGATAGATCGCTTATTTTTTTAGCCAGCGGCAAAACTTCCTTTCGATTATTCTAGTTTGACAGAAATCAAGATGGTCACACTACTCAACGTTTAAATTTTATATTTTTTTTCCAAAGAAAATATTTACACATTACTTTGACATTAGGCAGATTACTTAATTAAGGCTAATCCTAAGAATACAAAAGTACACACCTTTTTTTTTGTCACTAGATACTCTGTCTGCTTATTTAAAGGAGTAAAGGATCGTTTTGGTATAAATCGAAGTCGCTCATAAGGTTATTGTAATATTGAGAGTGTAAAAGAAGTGTTGGCCTCACTTTTTAACGTGACCAATTAAGTTTCCACTCAATTTCCTATTAGGATCGTTTTTTGACACTCGAAAGTGCAACACGAGTTCGTCGCTGGTTGCATGTGTCGTCAACGGGTCCGCCTTGTGGCAGCCGCAAGACACTTGCGCGCTTTTTGTCAAGATTTAAGTTAATGACACACACAGACGCAGCAGTTTGATGAACTTAAGTGCGACAAGGCAATGTTTATTGTGGCTGTTGCTGCAGCCAGCCTGTCATTGGTAATTATAGTAATGCCTAATGACATCATCATCGAGCTACGCATGCAGCAAAGCAGTGCCACTATGTTGCAGCTGTATGCAGGCGAAAGTTTGCTCGATGCTCAACTGTTGATAAGTGCGCACTTGCAGCTGATGCTTATCAGACTGACGACGTCTGCCAACTCTGCTGATTCACTCCCACTCACACACGCACACACATGAACAAATACAAATGAATATCGTGGTCAGTGGATTGTTATTGTTATGGTTATTGCGATGTTTTGTTAGTGATGACACATTCACGCCGCTCCGTTGTAAGCTAATTAGATGCTGGACAGTTGGATTATAACGGTCACATTAACATTCTGCAGCAGCCAATTGGAGCAACGCCTCTTGTCCACTTCGTTTGCTATTTTCATATTCTTTTTTCGTTTTTTCCACACACTCCATTGCCGAGTGCATACAGCAAAATAACTACAACGCTTAATTGACTTGGGACTGCGGCGCTGCTCCTGTCAGCATTGACCCCCCGTTGATCGGAGCGAGATACACAGAAAGAGAGAGAGAGAAGAGTCAGCCAGGCGCTTTTTTAGTCACGCCGAGAACACAACGAACATTTGTTAGCAATTAGAATTGTGAATCGCCGGTGAACGTTTCGACAAAGCGTTAAGATTTGCAATCAAGCATTAAGTCAATTTGTGGCCAGTCGACATCGACGACGCCATCGTCGTTGGCGCGTTGCAATCATCGCTGCATTTGCAATGAGCAATGGCCCATTGGAAGCTGCTATAATGCAGTACAGTGCGTAATATAAATTAACGCGCACTTGTTACGCATACTTCTAGGAATATTACAGATTTGTTACGCATACTTCTAGGAATATTACAGAATTCATTTCTAAAATTCTTGCACTTGACTGACCTTTAAAAAAATCGAATATATCTTATCGAAAAGTCGCAACTATGACAACTGTTTGGTTAGTTTATTAATATATATGTATATCTATTACAAAATTGATAAGGTGTTAGTAGAACAGGTTAATACCATGTACACATGAACACACGGCGATCAGTTACTTTTCATGCGCATTATGACAACTCAATCAGACCACCACCCGCAGCCACACCCTTGTCGGCACTCTTGACTCTCCGCACTCCCGCTTACCCTCGACCACCCGCATACTCGATACTTGTAGTAGTATATAACAAGTATTTTTACATGCTGAGCAGTAATTTGTATCAACTTCCGTTATGAATATGAGCGGCATTATCGCTATGTTAGTTGAATGGGACTAGGGGGGAGTGGAAGAGGGAGGGAGAGGTGGCAGTTTAAATATTCGGCATATGCACTGTGGTATTTGTTGTGCTTCGTTAAGTTTAGGCAAATGGCAAATGCCAAAAATACAAAATACCAAAATAATAAGAAAAATGCACAATAAACACATCAAACGCGAATTACAGATCGCTAAAGGTGTGTCTATGTATGTGTGTGTTTGTGAGTTTATATGAAAATTGAATTTTAAGCAAGATGATTGAATTTTCTATTAATAAGTTTGACCTTCACCAGCTGTGAAATATGTATACAAGATTTTCTAGTAGCGAAGGTGTTCTTGAGGCATAAACAACACATCACTCACACTTACAAGCACATACATGAAGATATATGTATGTGTGTACATATATAGATATCTGTATATATATATAGATCGATCTATATCTGTTCTAGCCAACTGCACCTATTGAAAAAGTATTGAGTATTATTTTATAGTCGTGGTTTATGTTTGTTTAAGCCACTCTGCTAGCTGATATGCCATTATCAGCTGAGGCCCCAATGATAGTCACCAAATTGCGGCACTTGGACTGATACCCATTCACACACACAGTCGCGCTTTTAGACACACCATGGCAGAGTTTACCTTGTGGCTAAAACAAAATAAATATACATATAAAAAGTGCTTTTTCTTTTACCAGGTCAATGACAAAACCATTATGCCCCATAGCATTATTGCTACATTTATAACATTTTCAGCAAAAAAAAAAAAAAACAAACAAACACAACTCGAGAAAAAGCACTGAAAAGCATATTAATAATTTTATGGCCCTCTTTTTCTTTCTTGTTTTGCGTTTTTGGTTTTGTTTCTTTTTTTCACTGATTAAAAACGAAAGCTTTGCGCCGTTTCGTCGTTTTGTCAAGCCTTTTGGGCAATATGTCGGTCGTATCGTAAACTGTGTGGTGCCCAACCCAAAAAGTTACGAGTTTTGCGAATTTTGTGTTTAGAGTTTTGTCAGTTTATTTGGACATAATTCACGTGTTGTCAGCCAATTCGTTATTTCAACGTTATGACATCATATAAACAGAGTCTCTTAACATTAGCCCGACTACTTGGCAATCTACAACCTCCTCTACCTAATCAACTCAACCAACAAACTCTCATTATTGTTACTCTTGCTGCTCTCTGATATAGTATATATTAGTTGCGATAATTTGACACGTTTGGCTGTGCGCGATTTCGTTTGGAAAGTGTTCTAAGGCCAATTTGCAATGATGGTTGCAACCATTTATGCAACCAAAGTAAACAATGCTGCATCTTTAACTTTATTTTTACGTTGCTTGTGCATAAATTTCATAGTTTCACGTTAACGGAGCTGTTCATTGATCGGCGTTCGTACGACGTAATATGCAAATTTATATTAAACAAATCGAGGTTGCGAAACGACTTCGACTTCGACTACGACGACGACTACAACTCAGCCGGCTAATGATGTTTATTATGTGTTTGATTTTGGAGGTGGAGGGGCAACGATTGATTCCGTATCAAGGCATATATTTGTATCTATAAAAAAATACAAATAACTCATTGATTACATACATATGTCTATGCAAATTGCAACATTTCATTATATACAAATTATGTGCATGACTCGCTTGGACAACAGACTTTTAAATACAATTAGACTTACAGTTGAGATATTGTAAACAGCAAGCTGAAATATTAACATTAGCATTTTGGCAGTGAGATAACATTACCAAACCTACTAGATATCACCCCGTTGTTTATCGACTTGAGACTTTTATGTCACTCACATTTCTACATTTTTTATGCGCCCAAACATTTGAGATTTTTATTTGAAATTGTAGTAGATTGAAATTTTTACACTACTCTTGATAGGCTCAGCTAATGCGGCATTTGATTATATTTTTTATTTTTGCAGGAAAACAAGACGTTCTAAAAGCCAACAAGAAACCTCAAAGCTGAAACCAACAACGAATTTAACAACTACACTCGCCACAAATTATAGAGCAAGAACTTGAACAACGTAGTAGAATAACAATAACAACAAACAGCAGCAGAAAAAGTAGAAACAGACCTACATACTTATAACGGGGCTGAAAACTTTACGAAGCGGAAGCAGAGACAGCGAAGACAGCAACAAGAACACAGCAACAACTTGGGAAAAAAGATGTCATTTCGCGTGGTTCGCAGCTCAAAATTTCGTCACGTCTATGGACAGTCGTTAAAACGGGAGCAATGCTACGATAATATACGCGTCTCCAAGTCCAGCTGGGACTCCACATTCTGTGCGGTGAATCCAAAGTTCTTGGCCATCATTGTGGAGTCGGCGGGTGGCGGTGCCTTCATTGTCTTGCCACACAATAAAGTGAGTACACTCATCTACATCCCCATCCCGAACAGAGCTCATCTCCACTCGACGAGGAAATCCCTATTTTGGTAGCATTTAAAATAGACATCCCCATCACGATCCCAATCCCCAATCCCATCTACAGACTCTTCTGTATGCACAGAGCATAGCATAGCATAGCCAGTGGCCAAGTATGTCGTTGTATTGTATATATTATTTATATATATTTATAACAAAAAGCCAAAGACAATGGAGAGAACCGACTACTATTTATAGGGTATATTTTGCGTTGGCCCTGTTGCCACGTTCGATGTAGGAAATGACGTCGACTGATTTTCTGGCTTATGCTTTACGAGTATAAATAAAGTTCAATCTCATAGTTATGAGTCCTATCTCTCTATCTCTCTCTGTCTCTGGTCTCTCACAAATCACTTTCTCTGCTCCTCGTTCGCGTTCGCTCCTTTCGCGGACGCACTTTTCAATTTTGGCCGGCGGCCAACATGACACACCAAATTGTCTAAATTTAACAGCAGGCGTACAAAAAAAGAAGAGCGAAACAACAAAATCCAAATAAATTCAATTTGTGCGATACAAAAAAAAAAAAAAACGCAGTGGGGAGGGGGTAAAAAGTGACATTTTGAATAATTGTTGCATTATTAGCAATGAGAATCTGAATGATAGGTAGACCAAAGCTCGTTTAATTCATAATACTAGATAGTTAGACGAATATTATACCCCTTTGAGCTGGCCATTTGTTTACAGGGTATTCGTTTAGCAAAATTTTCCACTTGCTGGTTGGAAATTTATTTCGGCGTTTTTGGCGTTTGCTGGCAGCGCCAAATCGAACATCCGTTCAGCTGTCATCGGGGTAGCAACTGCGTGGGCGACGCCACACGGCTGTGATCTCTCCGAATTTGGTCAAAACGTATTGCCACCACACCACAGCACCACAGCACACCGCACCGCGCAGCGTGTAAAAGTAAAGTGTGCGTTTTTGGGCCTGTTCTAATTGGGCCAAATTTGTATGCAAAATGCGCACCATCTACGAAAGCTGAGACAGCTGCCGTTTTCTATGTGGAGCGGCTTTCACACGCTCTGATTTAAATATTTTATGGGGATTAGCTGGAATTTCAAGTGTCAATTAAATGGCCATGCCACACATACGCACGCAATGTGTCTGCGGCTTTAATTGATGGAACTGCGCGTAGCTGCTGGGAAGAAAACTTATCCAAAAGTATTTATTTCCATCTAACTGATTGATTCATAGCGTTGTGAAGTTATTCATGCGATTTTATCGTACACCTGCAGTTATCGGTCTCAAGGTATGTACATATATGTAGGCATTATCGAAAAGGTTTGCTGAGTTGGTCACTCCAAAGAGAAATTAGCACACTTATCTAAATTTCTTTGTGAAGTTAACTGCAATAAAGTAGTAACGCACTATAATTGTATCGATTATCGATAGTTATCGCATCTGCTCTTCATCTAATTAGAACACTTAGCTGCTTGACCTTGTTAAGTTAGCTGCAATTGCATAGTTCATGATATTCAAATTTATTTCGCGCTTTAGCGAGTTACAAAATAATTAGGTCAAGTCATGGCTCAATTTAGAAGTGCAACTTGATTTCTTATTGTTTCCTTATTCACCCTCATTGAGCAGTATTTGTTTGTCATTTGGTTTACTCTAATTACTCATGTGCAGTAATAAATAAATCATAATGTGGCATTCCATAAAATCACTCGGTTAACAAATAACTGAATACTTGGATGGCGCAAGCAAACAACAGCTTCTAAAATTGGATTTCAAATTTGTTGTGCTGATTGTGGAATTAAGCAAAGTGTGTTTCACACGTGTTTCCCCATTAATTGCAAACTTCACGCACCTGCCCGACAGAGATTGCTGCAGATCTTGGCAGTCACCATGAAGTTTGCATTATGAATGCTTTTAC
The DNA here is from genome assembly GCA_035047445.1 of Drosophila siamana. Taxonomy (NCBI): domain Eukaryota; kingdom Metazoa; phylum Arthropoda; class Insecta; order Diptera; family Drosophilidae; genus Drosophila; species Drosophila siamana. Next base: position 130,606 of record JAWNPP010000116.1, on the reverse strand, counting down.
GATGGATTTCTAAAAATAACCCCATCTCGAAATGGTGCTAATGGGTCACGTCGAATTTGGGCCTCACATGTATTGCCTGGAAAGATTTTTAATTGGCATTTCTTCTGGCATTTCTTAGGTTGGACGCATTGCAGCGGATCATCCACTGGTGGGTGGACACAAAGGTCCAGTTTTGGACATATCGTGGTGTCCACACAACGACAATGTGATTGCCTCCGGCTCGGAAGATTGTGTGGTCAAGGTGTGGCAAATACCCGATGGAGGATTGTCGCGCACACTCACTGAACCAGTTGTGGATCTGGTGTTCCATCAGCGTCGCGTCGGCCTGGTGCTCTGGCATCCATCGGCGCTCAATGTTCTGCTCACCGCTGGCTCCGACAATCAGGTGAGTTCATTTGAGATTTTATTGCGAATTCTTTACAAGCTTAATGCCATTTGCAGGTTGTTATCTGGAATGTGGGCACTGGCGAAATACTCGTGCACATCGATTCTCATCCCGATATTGTGTACAGTGCGTGCTTCAACTGGGACGGATCCAAGCTGGTCACTACGTGCAAAGATAAAAAGATCCGCATCTACGATCCACGGAGCGCCGAGTTGGAAAGCGAGGCCATGTGCCATGAGGGGTCGAAGGCCACACGCGCCATCTTTCTGCGTCATGGTCTGATCTTTACCACCGGTTTCAATCGTAGCTCGGAGCGTCAGTATTCATTGCGTGCGCCCGACGCACTAAGTGAGCCCATCGTCATGGTCGAGCTGGACACATCGAACGGTGTGATGTTCCCACTGTACGATGCGGACACGAATATGATTTATCTGTGCGGCAAGGGCGATTCTGTGATTCGTTATTTCGAGGTGAGTCTGCTCACAGTTGCTTGCCTTATTGCCATTGATCTAATAAAATAATTGGTTTTGATTGCTAGGTGACACCGGAGCCTCCATTTGTGCATTACATCAACACATTTCAAACTCCAGATCCACAGCGCGGCATTGGTCTGATGCCGAAGCGTGGCTGTGATGTGACCACCTGTGAAATTGCCAAATTCTATCGCCTGAACAACAATGGTCTCTGTCAGGTCGTCTCGATGACGGTGCCGCGCAAATCCGATCTCTTCCAGGAGGATCTCTATCCCGACACACTGGCCGAGGATGCGGCTATCACAGCCGAAGAATGGATCGCCGGCAAAGACGCCGATCCGCTAACATTCTCGCTCAAAGTAAGTGGCACCTGTTGCGATTCTAGAGCATCCCCTACATTTGGAATACAGCGCTCATGGCGCTGCGGCGTCGTCGTTGCCCTCATGCTTCGGTGCCACAGCTGAACCAAAAACCGCGAGCGTACAAGGATGCTAAACGAAATAAAAGCACGGCTCATTGTAGGCATTGAACCTGCCACCACAACAATAGTATTCCAATGGCTTTTGTGTAGTTTGCTTGCTGTGATAATGTCCCTGGTGCTCGCTGCACCAGGTTGACTGATTGCCTGTGCTGCTCTTCCTACTGTGTAATCGCTTATCAAACCAAATTGTGCTGCTTGAGCTTCTTTGCTGCTTGTCCCTCAGCGTTATCTACGTTTGTGTCTCGTCAGCCTTTCTCCCACAGCCAATACACGAAACACGCACACTCAGCATACAAACCCTACATTTTAAACACATGACAGCCGTAGAAGTAAGTCGTCTGTTCGTACGTAGATCGAAGAGGCTTTCCAGTATCGCAAAGATGAATTTTGTTCGACCTTCCGTCGAAGACGGTACTAAACCCAGTAAGAAAGCGTCGCTTTAAAGCTAGACTATACAATTTGGCAAACACATGCAACTTGCAACACACTTAACTGACGTTCCCAACTCACGGCTTACACACGCCATTAACACGCACGCTGCGTGGCGCTTGTTGTTGTGTTTTTTGTTCCTTGTTGTAACTCCCAAACGAACAGTGATTCTAATAAACCTAATCAGGATCGCGTTTCCATTGTGCAGGGTGGCTATGTCTCGTCGTCTGGCAACAATACGCTCTCCGTCAGCAAGAAGACCAACATACTGAACAAGGCTTCAGCATCCAGAGGTGGCGGCGGCGGTGGCAACGCCCTCAGCGGTGGCAATCATTCATCCGCGAACAACAACGAAGCTAACGATGGTGGACCGCCTGCAGCGATATTCACGGTAAGCCGTTATCTCGTTATCTCTTTTGCTAAAGTGAATATTTTCTAATGAATCGCTTTAATCAACCACAGGAGAAGGATCATCGCAATATTCTCGACGAGATACGCAAGCTGAAGGCAATCATTGTAAAGCAGGAGAATCGCATACGTGCCTTGGAGGCCAAGGTGAATGCAGCTGGTGATGAGACGGATGCCCGCAACAGCAATAAAAATGGCAGCGGTTCAACTGCAGCAGCGTCATCGGCGGCAGCAGATAGCAGTCATGCTAGTGAAAGTGCCAATGATCATGCCGCATCCGCAGCGTCAGCATCAGCAGCGGATAATGCACATGACGAAGATTAGCTTCACTTGCTATCAGAAAGAGTTTCGAGGGAGAACAAGAAATTGAAAGAAAGAGGAGAAGAGATTGACAGAGAAAGAGAGAGAGAGAGAGAAAGAGAGAACTGCTTGAAGAAGCTCGTCGTTATCGTTTGAATTTCTCTAAATGAAAAATTACGTTTATATTTTGTACACGCTAAATGAGAGTCGTCGTCGTCTATGATTATGATTTCGATTATTTATTTTATATAATTTAATATTAGGTCTTTTTACGAGCGAAATGAATTGAGCGTAGTAGAGATATAAAAAGAATTAAACAAAACAAACACACAGCAATCAAAGCAGAATGCATATATAACATATATAACAAATATACACAATATCCTGCCAAAAATATATAGTGAACCTAACGAACTACCTACAAATTGCGCCCAAAATCAAAGCTGTGTTTTTTGTAAAGTGAACTTAAAATTGTTGTACATTTAACAAATTGCAAGTATAGACTAAAAACAAAAAAAAAACAAAAAACTACACCCATTTCAAGAACATAACACCAATATATCCTACCAATTTTATACCTACCAAACTCTATATTCTATACATATACATTATTATACATACAAACTACTATATATTTACCCCGTCGATGCAATATACAATATATTCATGACAATAGCTTTTATAAACAGTAGATACCTAAAAGAAATTGTTCGAATACCCTTTATCGCTGTCACCGCCGCTTTCATAATACATTTTTCTCGTTCTAACTAATAATAAGTTGTATTTTGTAATAATAAATGAAAGAAAAACCAACGATTTCAATATGGTGTCGATTTTGTATTTACTTTAAATCGGCATCTTATAATTCGCCTATCGATTGTATAACAATCAAACAAACAAAAATATATATTATGTAAAAGTGCTGACTATAAATACTTAAGCATTTTTGTATAAATTTACAATTTGATACGAAATAAATTATACATAGATGAAAATAAATATAATGCTAAATATTTTTATTATGTGAGCTTACATGTCTGTAACGGACAAGCTGGTATTGCCAGATCAAGAAATTTAAGTTTGTTAGATCATTCAATGAAAAATGGATCCATACCGAATGTATTAATAAAATAAATCGACTCTTTGAGCAATAATTTGATTTCTTTATTTAAATGTTTTTTATATTGGTCATAAAAAAGCCTATTTTAAGGAATCAAATTTTATATTGTTTCATATTTCGTTTAAGCATATAGAGCCGTTATACCACTACGTTACTTATGCACAAAAGCTTTAAATCAAACACCGGCATTCAAATTCGTCTCATCGCTAACATAGTGTAACCAAAAGTTCAGTTTTTTTTAAAATGCGACATGGGGTCACACTGATCTAAGCAAAATATCGAAACTGAAGATAAGAATCGATTAAAATCGATTTAACATCGAATAGGTTCCAGCTTTACTAATCGGCAAGCGTCTACAAAAAGTCCAATCGGGTGACAAACGAGTCATTCGTGTTTTCTTCGTTGTTCGGTGAACAGGCAGCGAGAGCTTGCTCAAAAATAACTTGTACACGCGCATTCAAAAAAAAAAAAAAAAAGAAAAAGCAAGTCTAGCATTATTTAATCGGCTTCACGTGTATTTTGCAATAGTGAATTGATACAATCAGGCGGAAGGAACTAGTCAAAGTCTAATTACGGGAATCGAGAGAAATGCACTGCGCGTACATTACATAAGCAAATAAGCAAATGGCAAAAGTCGAAAGTCATTTTCAGCTAATCATATAACAAAGCAGCCAAGTCGTCTTAGTACAGATTGAGATATATTTCATCAGCTAATACATACATGTATATATGTGAATGCATTGAGCAGTACAGCAACAATACAGTAAGAAAACTTGCAAAACTGAACAGAAACTGAAGTCAAAGAGAAAATATGTGCTCGGCAACAAAACAAAGGCAGAAATGTTCAAGTAGCAGCAAAAACAGCAACAGCGTCAGTAGCAAGAACAACAACGGGCAAAAATCGGCGCCTAGCAACAAGCCAAATTCATCATCAATTCAAATTGCGGCCATTTGTAACGAGTTGCTGTGACTTCAATTAAACTGCTGCAACCTGCTATATGCCAAAGATTGTAAATAAATACAATATATTATAATATACATAGTACAATTGTAAATTGCACAAAATATAGAAAGCGAGAGCGGAGAAGAAATCGAAAGTGATTGCCCTGATTTTAAATTACAATTACAAATTCAATTGAAAGTCAATAGCTCAGAACAAGCTACATTTTTATAAAAAATTAAAAAAAAAGCAACAAAATGAACGCAAGCACGGCGCCAAGCAGTCCCAACAAATTCAAATTTAACGTATTCTCACACGTCAAGTACGAGCATCTAGTTGCCGGAGTGTCTGGAGGAGTTGCATCGACGCTAATACTGCATCCATTGGATCTCATCAAAATACGCTTTGCTGGTGAGTAACAAAATTGGCATGTATTGCACTATTATTGTTTTGTCTGCCGTCTCCTTCACTCCCTTGCACAGCCCTATTACGTGTGTGTATGGATTGTATCTGGCACGTGAATAGCGGCCAGCTGAGCGAAGCTTTGTTCTGTCGGCGCCGTTGACGTTGCATTTCTTATCACAAATATTCCTGTTAAAAATTTTCCATGGTTGCGAGAAAATTACTTAAGCAAACATTTGGAATAATAGTGAATTTTATATTCTAATTTTTCCTCACTTATTGGTTGCTGATTGGGTGACTTTAACAATTATTTATGGATTTGTTGACAGCATTTTCAAGTCCCTGAAAAAAAATCGTGACCGATTGTGCTCGATATTTCGGATTATCTTTCACGCAGAAAAATGGGGAGCGATAAGTGCTATCAACATCTGTGGCACCGCGCCCCCAAAAAATACCATATTGTTGTTTATTCGCAATTTTTTGCTGTATTTTATGGGCCCACTGTCCAAAGCTCGATTGATATTAACTATTTAGCACTTTTTGGTAGCGGCTGTAATGACTCAGCGCCTTCAATGTGGGTATTTGTTATTGTTGTTATTGTTCACTCTATCACCGTTTTTATAGTTGTCCTCGTTTAAAGTATATTCAATGTTTCCGTATTTTGCAGTTGAAATTAAATTAAATGTATGCAATAACAATAACACTGGGAACAGGTTTTTTCTTGTTTGGGCGTAAACAACTTATAAATTCAATATTTTGCATTGCTTTAAATGCTTTCTGCTTAGTTAACGTTCATATTCAAGTTGCTTAAACTCCAAAAAGCGTGAATTCCGAGTGCAAATGCAAAATATTTACATGTATACTTAATTATCATTGAAATCGGGCAAGCGCCTTAACAACAAAAACACTAGAAATCAAGTTGTTTATGCGAAAAGAGAAACAACACGAACACAAGCAAGAACTGTACCATAGAATCCACTCGATCATCAGTGTGGGGGCAGTAAAAGCGTATGCTGACGCCATTTGTTAGTTAGAATTCGCAACAAAAATACACACACATATATCAACACAGGCACGCGCATGGTGATTTGTGACGCATCTGGTTGAGTTAGGAATGGGGAACAACAACAGCATGAAACGCAAACGTCAGCAACGGACATAAACTTGTTTATCTTTTTGCACTCGACTCGTCGCCGCGTATCACGTGACGAACATGTTGACTGTACATATCCGAGTCAGCTTTTAACGGCAACAGTTGTCGCAACTGTCAGTTCACTCACACTCATTAAGCGAACAAGTCTGTTTGCTGCGTTGCAGTACTGTGTGATAGTGTTGTTGTCAAGCGCACGCACAAGGGCGCCATCAGCTGTTATCGAAATATATCGAAAGTTAACAGTCGCTGCCTAAAAAATGTTCCATTACCGGTTGGGCTGCTGTTAGCATCATGAAATCTACGTATGTAGGCTATCTCAAGGTTATAAAGTAGCGCAACACTAGCGAAAGCTGCTTGATGAGGAGCTGCGTGAGCTATAAATAAGCACAAGCAAGCGAGACGAGCCCCCTTCTTATGAAGCTTGTTTGCTATTGGCGTTGTCGCTGTTGTCAGGCGAGATCAGATCAGAACTGTTGTCGAGCGTCAGCAAAAATGTTATTAGGCACTCTTGTTGTTATTACCGTTTATAAATAACAAATACAGAGTGTACTAAGTAATGGCATGCTAATGCCCCTACACAAACAGCAAAAGCAATAGCAACAGCTTATTTTCACTGGCTCTTATCACATCCGCCGCGTGTAATTAGCGCTATCTCTCTTCTAGCCACAACAAAAGCAGACAACAGCAGTGAAAACAACTTGTTGATGCTTTGGCAGCACTTGCTATTATTGTTGTTGACATTTCGGCCATTAGCCAGACATCAGGGCTTGAAGTCAACAACTGACTAAACTGGATAGCGTACAGTCTCTTCGCATTGCCAAAAAAAATTCACAGATGAAACACTAGCCAGCTGTTTAAAGATTCATGATTCACCCGACAGTCGCATCCACTTCAAACTAAACTGGTTTATATCGATTGACGACAATCGTCGACTTGTTCTCGCCGTCTCTTTCTGTCTGTCCACAATCTCAAGGTTTTCGTCTAGACACAACAAAAACCAACAACAACAAAAAATAAAGCAAACATTTATCATTTACGAGCTTTGTTTGAATTTCCCATTACAGTGAACGATGGACGCACAGCAACTGTGCCACAGTATCGTGGCCTGGGCAGCGCCTTCACAACCATCTTCCGCCAGGAAGGTTTCCGTGGTCTCTACAAGGGTGTCACACCAAATGTCTGGGGTTCTGGGTCCTCCTGGGGCCTCTACTTCTTGTTGTAAGTTGTCGTTAGTTCGCTAAGCCCTTCGAGCTTCAATCTAACGTTGTGCTTTCTTTTCTTGACAGCTATAACTCAATCAAGACCTTCATTCAGGGCGGCAATTCGACGATGCCACTAGGTCCCGCCATGCATATGCTGGCCGCCGCCGAGTCTGGAGCGCTTACATTGTTGCTGACCAATCCCATTTGGGTGGTGAAGACGCGTCTCTGTCTGCAATGCGATTCCTCGAGCACAACTGGATACCGCGGCATGATGCATGCTCTGGCGGAGATCTACAAGTCGGAGGGCATGCGTGGCCTGTACAGAGGTTTTGTGCCCGGCATGCTGGGTGTTTCCCATGGCGCCGTACAGTTTATGACCTATGAGGAGATGAAGAATGCCTACAATGAATATCGCAAACTGCCCATCGACACAAAACTGGTGAGTTTAATGAATGGCAAGCATCACATGACTGAAATGCGCGTGTCGCCAAATGGATATAGCAAATATCTATATAGACTATATACGTTAGGTCCATATAGTATGTTTGTATATCCACTGGTCATGGGCAGCATTTTGGCAAGTGGCCCACATTTATTCGACTTTGATTGACTTTCTCATACACGCCCACAAACAGGCCACAAGCGAATACTTGGCATTCGCCGCCATATCGAAGCTGATTGCCGCCGCGATGACATATCCATATCAGGTGGTGCGGGCACGTCTGCAGGATCATCATCATCGCTACAGCGGTACCTGGGACTGCATCCGACAAACTTGGAGGTACGAACGCATGGGTGGTTTCTATAAGGGACTCGTGCCGTATCTGGTCCATGTAACGCCCAACATTTGCATGGTTATGCTGATATGGGAAAAGCTGACCAGCTAGAGTATTAATTACTTAATTTAGTGACTAGAAAACTTAGCAGTAGAATCCTCATTAGCCACGACATCAAAAACAACAAAAAAAACAACCAAAAACCATCTGAATTTAAGTACATTGAATATACGAATACGAATCTAATTCTATCAATGATTTTTGCCACAAAATTGCGTAGCAACAAATGACAAAACCTTATCATATTTTGTATTATCACTTATGATTTATATTTATGTTATAGTTGATAGTCATGACTACAGCGTTAAGATAATTCCAAGATAGTATAACTACTAAATGATTCGAAACTTGTTGTCCTTAAACAAAAAAAAAATGGTGAAATCAAATTTCATACCACCTTTTAGTTTAGTTTAGCTAAATTATTTATATTTAATAGTAAGCAACAGCTGTAAATATGTTAACTTTACTTAACTTTAAGCCTATTTTCGTTTTTGGCAAAAAGATTCTTCATAATTTTGCAAAATGGTTTATTTTTTATAAGAATAACTAAATGACATTTATTTGCACATAAGCATCCAACTTATGAAAATGTGAAACTAAAGCATTGTGAACAAAACTAGAAAAAAGTAAAGTAAAATATGAGAATGAAAAGTAAACAATACAAAAAAGATAAACAAAAAAATCAGATAAAATGAAAGAAGAAAAGAAAGAAAGAACGAAAGAGAACAATCCTAAGTACACATTATTAAAATGCCAAGAAACCAAACTAAAGAGTTTCCCCAAAGTCTTCAATACGAGTCTTTTCATTTGGCCACTTCGGGCTTGGGGCATGAACAACTCGCCTCTGGCAATAGTAAGTAGCAATTATTTTGACCTAACCAAATACAACACGTAAACACTAAGTGTCCTTAAATTGTGCAGAATCTCTTTGCTAAATTGAATATGCAGGCATTGTAAGTAGCTTAGATCCTTACACACACATCCTTACTCATCCCCATGCATGTTTGCTTTTTATTGCAGACATGAACGGTTTCGTGGTTTCTACAAGGGTCTTCAGGCGAGCGTGATCCGAGTGGTGCCTGCCTGTATGATCACGTTACTAGTTTACGAGAACGTTTCCCACTTCCTATTGGCACAAAAGAAACAGCGCGAGGATCGCCCGGAGAAGCTGTCTGTTGAAAAGAACGCAAAATGAGAAACAGGGGAGATGCAAACAGTTACTACGATATATCTTAACCTTAACCAGCATCTTTTTAATGATGATGATGATGATACAAGCGAAATTGGCACAATGTTGAGCATATGATCCATTTTTCCACTAGTCACTTGAATGGAATCTAACCAGAAAAAATACGCTGATAAAATGCATCTAATTTTGAGGCAGTTAGAATACTATAGTTAGTTATTTGGAACAAATATTCCTTGGCATTGCATTAAAGTAGGTTTAATTTGTTTGTCGAGCTGTAAGCGAAATCTTTAGTTATAATATTAATAATATTTTTAAGACAGTCGTAAATAGACCACTGTTGAAAATATAAAATATTTTGATAATGAACTTGATTAACATTTTATTGAAATATTGAGTCATTTTTAATTGCATATTTTCTCGCCAAATTAATTGATTAAAATTACACTTAAAGTTTCTTGATTAATAATTACAATTACGAAATGAAAAAGCTTCAAAATCAAAAAGGAAAGAGAAACGTTTACGCTCTTTGAGTGCAAAGTGGCGCGCGTCTGCCCAAACGGTTTAACGGTTGGCCGGCATAACCGTTTCGCATCCGCAAAGCTCTTTGTTTCAAGCTTTCGTTCAGTTCACAATTGAATGCAACGGCGTGTGGACGTGCTGCGGTAGTGTATTTCGCTTGTGTTGTTATTGCTCATGTAAAATAAGGCGAGCGTCGTTTTGCGTGTTTCTCTTTTTATACGTGTGTGAATTTAATTTTCGTGATATGATATTAACGTCAAGGAGCAACAACAACGATAACAATAATTAAAAACAACAAAGCCTTATGTAATATACGTGTGTTTGTGTCCAAGTGAATGTTAAACAGTCTGTCACTTAATTTGCTGCTCCACTTCTACTTCTGTGTTTGTCGTCGTATGAAACCAGTTTATTGTTGACATTTGGCTACGCTGGTCAAAAGTGCAACAATTGGCCAAAAATCGCGAGTTCAATAAACCTTCAAATTCCAAATGCAATAAAAATCGAATGCAATTTGTGATAAGTGCGCGACAAAGCTGCAAAGGTTCAAGTGGAAGCGCTTTAATTACCGTTTAACAAAACGCGCGAGATAAAGAGCGAAAGAGACGGACATTAGAACATTTTTCGATTGTGTGCGTTGAGAACCAACCACATGTTGCTGTCCCTGAAAGTGCGCAAGGAGAGCGTAGTGTGAATAAAAGAAACAGCATTCGCTCTGGCATTAGTTAAACAAAACACTTGCCAATCAGCTCAGCACACACACATATAACATGCGCGCGAGCATACATATGTAGATAAAGCGCGTGCAAATGACCTTGACTGGAAGACAGAGAGAAGACAAGAGAAGAGCAGTGTGTGTGTGATAAAACATATCAACAAAAGCGCGACTATTAGTCAAAGTCTAAAGAGCAATAACACACGCATCTACTGTTCCCACACCCACACGCAACCTCTGCTCCCGCTCCCACTCTCCAAGTGGAGAGCCAGCTTTCCAGGCGCCTTCCAGTCCGCTCGCTGTATGGCAACCAGCGTTATACGCTGCAGCGTTGTCTCATCCTCAGCTGGCCGCCGCAACCTTTGCGATTCCCTGGCAGACCACGGCACAGTTGCGTCTACAAACAAGTCCAAGTCAAAGCCGGTCACTCACCTTGATGCAGTAAACAGTAACAGTAACATTAAGAACAGCTGTGCCTGTCTGCGTTGTCATTGCGTTCGGAAACTCAACGATAACCACGACGACGAGACGGCGACACGTGTCCCGTTGAGCACAAGCATCAGCCGCTGAACGCCAGTTCCCTGGGCACCCTAAGCGCCAAAGAGTCGCCCATCCTAGCACGACGACAACAGCAGCAACAACAGCTGCTCATATCAACGCCCAAGCACTACTCGTTGCGTAGTGTGACTCCCTTGTACGCAGAGCGGAAACCACAAATCGATCTCACCGCCATCGAGGCGCTCCAAATAGCGGATATGCCTGCGGTACGCACCATGGATATCAATCGCAACAATGGCTATCTTTATAACGGGGTGAGTAAGCCTGCAAACACAGACACACGTCACACACCGGGGCAGAGGGCAAACGTATGTTGTATGCGCATAAGACAAGCGAGGGCCGTTCCATAAGGTAATGAAGCAAAGCATAACTGATGACTGTTCATTGTGTCTATAATCTGCAAAAGAAATTCCTAAATAAAACATTACAATAAAAATTAAGGTTTCAGGAAAAATCTAAAAAAAAATCAAAGTTATATTCTCAATATTCATGGAATTTAAGGGAATTATCCCATCATTAATTAATATGCATATCTGAAAGCTTAAAACCCCGAGTCTTATAATTACAAGTTTTTTACTTCACTTTATTTATTACTTATTGCTTTTGACACTTTTTGAGTGAAAAAATAAGAAAACTATATTTTTTAATAATGAATACAAACAAGACGAATGAACTCTTCGCAGAGTCAACTGAGTTGGCTTTAGTTGTAATTGATCTACATTGTAATCACTTTAATTACTTGAATAATATGGAACTGCCCTCGTGCATTGTTAATGTTGTGTAAACAACAGCAAAACATCAAAACAATGCGACTACATACGTGTCTAAACCAAGTTTAGCAATAAAACGCGAATTGCTGTGTCAAATATTTCCTCCTCGTCTTTTGGTTTGTCTCGTCGTTGCTTCTTGCTTGTTGTTGCCCCAATAAAGGCCCTAAGCTGCCCTCATCAGCCATAATTATTGTCATTGTTACAAATTTCTTGTTATTGTTTGTTACAAACTGCTATCGAAATGCGGTTGAATAGTAGTTTTTACTTTTAAGTCACGGTCAAAACCTTGTTAGCTTGTTAAAGCTCAACAACAAAACTCGCTTAAGGGAAATGTGGAAGTAGAACCGCTTTAAGAGAATGCAACGTAAAATAAGTTAAATTATGGAAAAGTGGCATTTTGCAGTTGCACTTTATCGCTGGAGAAAAAAAACCTGATAGGAAAAACCAATAAGTATTGGAATGCTTAAGGTCACTGCAACCATTTAAAGGGAATTATGTAGATTATCAATTTAACGATCAAAGTAAATAAAAACCTATGTTTCTTAATAATTATGTTATGTGGACTGCAGCGTATTTAAACAGCGAGCATACCCCATATGTGTACTCATGCTTTCTAGATTGTATTGCCCCGACCCAATCTTTCAGATTATGTCATACTGAAAAGAATATTTATTGAATTTGCAATAGTATCAGCGTCGTTTAAGATGAAATGAGGAATCTACTTTCCCATTCGAGACCGAGACCGAGACCTTATAAACACAACGATATATGTTAATCTATAGACCATAAAGACATACATACATGTACATCGCGACAGACAGCGAGACCACGTGTGCTATAGCGAATGGAATTTCACTCTCGCTAGGCGGCTGGCTGGTTGGTTATATTGTCAGAAGAATGGGGCAAGAGTTGGCTGGCGGTTTGTCAAGTTTGTCGGTTCGTCGTGTGCGTGGGTGGGTGTGTTCCGATACTTAAATGATTGCTAGTTAGATATGCTTTGTTTTTATGGATGGAAACGAACATGGTCCGAGTCGCCGCCTCAATGGCCACTTGGCTTTGCTACCGTTTTCACAACGTTTCACGTCACGTTTTCGGGTCAATTACGGTGGAAAAGCGAAAGTGTGTGTGTAGGCTGTGAGAGACTGCAGAAACCCCACGGCGAAGCCATGGCTTAATTAAAGCGAGCAATTAAAATTGTCGACCATGTGAATCATGGACCAGGTATAGACGCAAACTGCACATTTCTGACTGGCTTAAGGACAATCTAATCACTGCGACACGATGACTCGACATTGCCAGTTATGTGAGAGAGATAAGATAACGATATATGCACATACATATATATAAACATTTGTCGACGATAGTTGAGAGTGTTCACAATTCATTGAGTAATCGAGAGCATATGAAATATTTCTCCATATTCCCATCTGGACATTTCACTCGCGGCGTAATCTTTCGGCTCGCATCGTCGCCCTCATGCCAATGCACTTTGCGTTGTGTTATGCTCTGCTGTTGTTGCTGAGTCTTATTTTTAGTTGCGATTACATTATGACTTGTGAGCTCAAGTTGATAAACAAAAACTAGCTAACAATCAAATGAAATGCACTTCCATTGCAATAATCATCACGCAAAGCTGTAGCTGTTTATAAATTGTATTAGTACATCTTAACTGAATAAATCACGTTTGCCAAGTATCTCAACGACGTTTCACTCTGAAAAGTTTATGCATATTAAATAGATTAACAATGCGCATTTGATAGCTGCTTGGGTAAGATACGATTATTTGCCAGATGCTATTTGCCTATCAACTTTAAGGTCGTATACAATGTGTTTTAAGTATTCAGTTACATATCTATAAGTTCCGTCAACCGGAACGCTTCAATGTATGCCATAGTGTTAACTTCTTTAAAACAATTTCTTTGGAGGCGAATAAGATATTAAATTAACCGTTCTGCATAAATATAAATGTATTGAAGCAATTACTTAATTGTTAATTCAAGTGAATTTCTAAATTTAAATTCTAAAGCTCAAAGATGGGGAAATTGTTTTAGGGGGCGTATTTACATAATACTACATTTAATTGTTTTTAGTTTTAAAATGATTTATAAAATTAACATTATTAAAACTCATTTTAAAGCTTCAAAGTTCAAAACTTTTCAAAAAGCCAAATGTACTTATAAATATTTCTTTCGTAATATGCATCAAGCAGAAAGTTAATTTCAAACGTGTTGCATACTTTTATGGGCTGTCTCAGTTGATGCCAAAAATGTTGCATACTTTCATGGGTGCCATTTTAGAGAATAGATTTTTGCCTTCACCGCGCACGAAGTGCTTTGCAATTTGTGGGGGGCGTTTTAAAAATTGGTTGCGCAAATTCATACTAAATGCCTGACCACGCCCCTATTGTTGTATCCTCCTCACGCCCAGGACACGTGGCTGTCGTGCAAGCACGTGCATGCAAAACAAAGCAATCTAAGTTCAGTTTAGAGAGAGAAATGTGGAGCAATTCTGGGGAAAACAGAAAACAAAACTACGTTCAAGTCAAAAGATTGCAAAGTTTGTTTATTGCAACGTCTAGTGCACACTGTGCCGACTGTTGTGGCAACTTATTTCTAATGCCCTTCATACGTTCTTCTGCCTGTCTAATGCGATGCCCATCGACGCCCTGTGGATCCGTGTGGCTTTTGTTTAGGATTGAGGTCGCTGGTAATTGCAACGCTTAATAGAAATTCTTTGCATGCCCCTTGGTGGTATATTCTTTGCCGGTCTTCCAGCTGACTGTTTTACTCCCACTCCCACTTCCATTTCCCTTCCCTTTTGTTGATTGCGTGCAAACATTTGCGGCACAAAAGAATTTCTGGTTCGTCGAAAGTGAATTTCTAATGTTTTCGCTTTTATGGCATTCTGGTCAGACGCGTTGTCCTCAAAACTTCCTTAAAGCACTTCTCAATCCGTTGTGTATGTACTTTGTTAGGATTAGTTGAAGTATTCTATAGGCTTAAAAGAAGGTAGGAAGTATTGAGATTTTCTTGGATTTTAAAGAAATGCAATTAATGTTGTAAATTATGAACTAATGTAACAGAGATAGAGGTAGAATAATAAAATCTAAGGAATTTGTATCTTTAAATGAAAATTAAATTAAGATACAGTAATAGTGAGAATAAGTTCCCTTTGATACAAAACATTTTCAAGTTGAAGAAATAAAATTAGAAAACTCGAAAGTTATTACTTACTCACTTTTGGCTGCAAATCTAGAAAACCATTAACACTGTTGTGCTTATGTGAAATCTAATTCGCTTGAGCGAAAGATTAATTATAAGTGAAATGAGGCGACAAGTTTTATATTATAATAGTAATGTTCATTTTCAATGTGGTTAACTATAAGTTGCGAATAGAATGGACCATAATAAAAAAACTGATCAGTTGAGAACTGAGAACCGCAGCAGCTGTCATAGATCTGTTTGATGCGTTGTGTTCCATTTAAAGTGTGGAATTGTGCTGGGGATGTGGTTCGATTGCTCTCAATTGATCATCATCAAAGACATTGACTTGACATCAGAGCTCATATGGGACTTCCGCATGCCCCAAGTGAATCCCCGTAACCCATTTACATACCAAGTAGTGTGTTAAGTTGTTTTCCACATCTTTGACGTTTGTGTGTATATGTTATGTTTGTGTGTGTGTAATTTCATATACTCGTGGGCGATATGTCTTTATTGTGGCTTACCACGTTTTGTAATAAACGTAATTCTATCTCGACTTTGTGCGACTCTTGGCTGGCACCAAGTAAAGACAAACCAGCCAAACACTCAACAACACGGAGAGAAAAGTGGCCATCTAAAGCCAAGAAAATAAAGTCATGGTAATTGTGTGTGCTAAGAAATTTCAGTACGAGCTTAAATTAAAAAATATGGGAATTATTTCAAATCTAGAAAAATACTAGCACAGATTTTCAAGTCTTAATGAATTCATATAACTAAATTTGTTAAAACATTTTTGGCTTCTAGTCAAAATAATATTATGGATGTATATAAGTTATAAATTCTATATTATTGTTGTTAATATAAACTATAAAATTGCTTTACGGATTCTGCATGCATTATAAATAAATATTGTAGTCGGGAAAAGCGTGTTGATATCATTATCTATAAAGTATCGTTTCTGTCAGCGTTACTGCGATTATTTTTCTCTGTGTACTCAACCACTTAAACAGTCTGTCATTCAGTCTGTTAGTCAGATAGTCAGGCATCCACAACACACATGTAAATGATGATTCTTTGGCTTTAGCTGGCGCAAATCCTCAGCTCTCGAAGGAAGCCAGTGAAGTGCGTGTCATGCATTTTTGCTGCCTCAATGGGTTTGGAAGCCAATGCGCTCGGCATTAACCAATGGAGCCAATTGCAGGCACAGGTCAAGCATAGCCAGCTACCATTATGTCCATAGTCCACTCCGGTCTAATTGTCGCGCCTCATTGGCCAGCAAAATCGATGTCGATGTCGATGTCGATCCCGAGAGATGATTGTACGAGAGAGATCAATTGCAATTGCAGCGCCCTTGGGCCGAATGACAAATGTCTGGCAAGTAATCTTTGGCATCAAGCGACAGCTTTATGCCCACCACGATCAGTTAAAACGATTGATAAGCCTCAGTGCGGCATCAGCGATGCCACATTCCACTTTGGATCTCAGAGCAGCTGTCTCACACTCAATGCAACAATATTTCGCAAGTGCGGCGCGCACAGTGTTGGTAAGCGGCCCAAAACTGTTCGTGTAATGTAAAACCATTTTGGGGGCTCAACCGCAGTAACAGGGCAGGGTCTCCAGGGCACCAGGGGGGTCTGTAGGGGTGGTGGGAGGTGGGGCGATGTGTGGCCTGAGGCGTGGCGCAAAAATTGATATAAACCCGAGCGTGAAGATTCGAGCATTTCAGTGCGCGTTCGTTGAGTGCGCGTTGCGGTCACCTCGAGACGCGATTCGAAACTCGACTCGGCGCCAGGATTTGACAGCCACATTTGGAGATATTCCCATCCGATCCCTTGATATTCCCCCAGTTGCCCGCGAAATATGCCAAACGCGGAGCCAAAAAAAGGCAAAAGCAAAGCGACTAAAGCGAGAAAGGCAAAAACGGAAGAAGCAACGTCAGTGACTAAGACGGCAGCAACTCGAGCAGCAGCCAATGCAGCCACTAAAGCAGTAGTAACTGAAGCTGGAGCAGCAGGCGCTAAAGACGAAACGGCAGCTGGTGGCGGCGCATCAACAGCGGATGAAGTGGAGCCAACGCCAACGGCAACGCAGTCGAAGCTCAAGGCACGTTCACGCTTCTCGGCTGCCTTTCGCAGCCTGTCCAAGTCGAAGCCCAAGAAGCCGGAGCAGCCGGAGGATCCCCAGCCACTGGTGGGCAGTGGAGCCGAGGACGTGACCAGCATTGGCGACATCAGCACCGACAGTGGCATCAAAGCGGCCAAGAAGAAAAGTCTGACGCGGCGTTTGCTGCTCGGCAGCTTGAAGAAAAGCAAAGTGCGTCCACACAGCATTGCGACCAGCGATGACATTAGTGTGAGGAGCAGCAGCAGAGAGAGATTGAGTGGACTGGCAGGAGGAGGAGGAGGTGGAGGTGGACAGAATAACACGCTGCCATCGCCCAGCAGCAGCACGCTGCAGATAACCATAAGTGGCAAGAAAGTGGAGACGGTCAAAGCAGGCAAGGCCAAAAGCAAAAGCAAAAGCCACAGCCAAAGCCAAAGCCAAAGCAGAAGCGCAGTTAGCGAGACGACGGATTACCTGACACCAACGACAACTGAGGGCGACAAAGCGACAAGCACAACACTGACAACGACGACGCAGACGTCGGCGACAACATCCACAACTGGCAGCAGTCGCACCACAAAGCTAATTGTGGCCAAGGTGTCCAAAGAACCAGCTGGCAAGAAGAAGCCGAAAGCCGCACAAAACGCGCCGCTCTTCGAGGAGAAAATCGTTATCACCGAGAGCAAGCGCGACACGCCGCCGCGCGAGCGAGCGCCGGCGAAGCCGAGTCGCGCCAACGTTCAGTTGGCCGCCAGCAGCGGAGCAGTGCGCAAGCAAACACGCCACGAATTGATGCAACAGCAGCAGCAGCAGCAGCGCGGACATCGAATTGTTAGACCCGCGACCAACCTTGACGGCCCAACGACGGCCAGCCCAGCGCAGCCAGTGACGGCGCCAACGACGCCACCAAGTCCAACACTCGATCCACTGCCACCCACGTATCCACCGCCTCCGCCACCGCCACCCAGCTCCACCATAGTGGTTGTGCGTCTCAGCGACGCAGACGAGCCCAGCACCGACAACGTCTCGCTGGCTGAGAGCGCGGCTCAAGCCTCGCTACAACCGGTCGCACCTCAAGTGCGCTTCGCCGTTGGCAGCGCTGTGCGCGGTCCTGCCGCCGACGCCTACGAGGCAGCGCTAGCTGCGGCCGCCTCCCAGCAGCCCAGCTCCAACGAGGAGACGAGCGATTCGAGTTTGCGACGCCTGAGCTTCGCCCAGCAGCAGTTTGCGCTCAGCGATCACGACAGCATCGAGGGCAGGCGCGAAACATTGCGGTATCAGTCCGTGGCGAGTGATTACAACGACGAGGACTCGCGCTCTGAGGCGGACGCCGAGGAGGAGCTGGAACAGCCGCAGGAGCAGCTGGCTAAACCTATGCCGGCCTTTGGTGACTTGACCATGGCACAGGAAATGGAACCGGTAAAGAGTCGTCACTAAATCGCAGTTGCAACGCAATCGCAATCGCAATTGCAATCGCTGTGTTAGTCTGTTGTCAGCGAAGCCGCAAAAGTGTCGGGTTGCCCTCGTCTCTAACACACAACACAACACAACACGACAACTATGCATATTGTAGTACTATTGTATGCAGCTCTCCTCTCACCCTGCCCCTGCCCCTTCCTTCCCCTTGCCCCGCTAGCATTAGCTGGGGCGCTGTGTGTGTCATTCAACTGGTGACAGCCACTCAATCGCAGTCTCATTCTCAATTGCAGACCATTATGGCGCCGAGCAGCGAGAAGCGCGAACATCTCTACAAGATTCTAGTCATCGGCGAGCTGGGCACGGGCAAAACGTCGTTCATCAAGCGCTATGTGCATCAGTTCTTCAGCCAGAACTATCGGGCCACCATTGGCGTTGACTTCGCCCTCAAGGTGCTGCACTGGGACGCCAATACGATAGTGCGACTGCAGCTCTGGGACATTGCTGGCCAGGAGCGGTTTGGCAACATGACGCGCGTCTACTACAAGGAGGCTGTCGGAGCCTTCATCGTGTTCGATGTGACGCGCAGCGGGACCTTTGACTGTGTCAGCAAATGGAAGGAGGATCTCGACTCGAAGGTGCAGCTCCCCGACGGCAGTCCCATACCCTGCATATTGCTGGCCAATAAAGTGAGTACAGTTTACTTGTATAATATGGAGACTAATCGAGATTTGTAAGAAAATAGGACCTTATAGATAAATGAAAATTTGAGACATCACAAAGAACGAGCAGAATAGCTCGATCTACAAGCTTAAAACAGAAAGTTACAGAAAATAGTAGATGGTATTGGAATATAGAATAATGCAGACAGAACTAAAATTAATTTAAAATCACAACTGAAAAAAAATAATTATGCACAATTGAAAGCACTTCTGTGGAAGTCTGAAAGTGTATCTAAAAATAGAAATAATTCGTACTATTCTTCGACTAAGCAGATCACAAACTGTAATAATAAATATATAACTATGATTAGTTAAAAAAGTGTGACTCTACTATATTCTACAGTGCGATCAGGAGAAACAGGGCATTGTGACGCAGCCGGAGCGAATGGATGAGTATGTGCGGGAGAATGGATTTGCCGGCTGGTTCGAGACCTCCGCCAAGGAGAACATCAACATCGACGAAGCCGCACGTGCCTTGGTGAATAAAGTGAGTAAATCCACATATATCAAAGAAAGCACTTACGCTAATCCTCTGCCTGTGTTTCTCCCTTAGATACTCATCAATGACAAACTGATAGCTGCCGATGCCAACGATGACGAGAAATTCAATCTGAGCCCTGTGGGCGAAGCGGGCTCGGAGACGAAGAACAAGTGCTCCTGCTGACCTGACCCCGTGACAGAAAGCAATACAGTTTAGTTGGGCTTTAAACACACCAAAGTCTGAGCGTGTCCACGAGCAACTTTTTGATAAAGATAACGATAAAGAAAATTATGCTTAGGATTTTATGTAAAGTGTATCTAAGACTTAGTGTCTTCATTATCATTATCACTATTACCATAGCCAACACTATCTATCTATCATTAATGCCATCCATCCATCGCGTTCTCAGTGTGAGGTATGTCAAATAGTTTAACTGGCCCCATCTTAAGACCTAGCTTGGCCTAGCTAAATAATTTATGAGCGAGCTCATCTTGCAACTGGAACACAGTGCGTGAATTTTTATCATACACAGCCTGTTTCTTATCTATGCAAACACTATACAATACAATTATATAATACTTATACATACATACTATATCCACTAGAGCTCAGAATCAGATACGGCAGCATCATTATACTTTCTCACATTTGTGTAAAATACGAATCGTTGAATTGTTTTTTGTTTGTTTTGCTTTTGTTATGGATATTTTTATCTTGAATTTGTATACATACACATACCTACCATATACGTAAACATATTATAGTATATAGTACACACCCACACATACACACACATTCACACTCACACACATACAAAAACTCTGCCATCTTTATTTGCATTTAGATAAAAACACAGATTACAGCAAAAAAACAATTTGTGTCTGCACGCAATCAAATAAACGTTTTAATTGTAGTTAAGCCAAAGCTGAGAGTGTTTTATTGGCTCACAATTCATCTACTTACTTTTTTGTTATCAAATTTTTTATAAACTTTTATGGCAGCTACATGCAAATTATTTTGATACGAGTACATTGGTAAATTAAAGTTTTAAGGTAAGTTTGAACATCGCGCCTATATGAACTATCGATCAATTGTCGCTAAGCACGACATCGATAATCAGGCACTCTAAAATATTATCGATAAATGCAATCAAATGCAATAAGGTGTAACAAGTATTGCATCTTCAAATAAATTAACAAATTATAGTGCACATTTGGCAAAGTTGTGCTATTATCTTTATTATATAAGGAAAAATTGACACAGCAACTGTGAGCTGACATTGCACCCCTAGTCATTATTACGAAGGAGTGTCGGTATATTTTGTATTCCGCACATTCGGTCACATTGCTAGCTGCTATTGTAAAAAAATGCAAATGCAAAAATTGCGAATATCTAAAAAGTTAAATAGTTAATAGAAGTAATCAAAAATAATTGTAAAAGTTTAGTGCAAGCAGGTGTGATGTTTTAAATGTTTAAGGTAAGCAATAAGCAAATAAACGACTGCAAACTGCAAACTGCAATAGCAGCAATACACTTAAGCTAATTAGATACGCCGCTGTTTCTGATTGGATCCATCGTGCCGTTGTTTCGCTGCCGTCGTCGTCGATGTCGTCGTCACGTTTACTCCCCTTTTCTGTCTTTGTGTGCTGTGTGTGGGGCCCGCGGCCGCGTCGTCGTTGTAGTTGCCACTTCAGCTGATAAGTGCCATTCCCCAGTTCACTTGATTAATCAGCATAAAATGTATGATTTTTGGACGACGAGTCGTTCATGAATCAGCTGGCTGGCATTCCAGCGTAGCCGCCTATTAAAAAAGCCTCCAACTGAAAATAGCTTTACTGCTTCTTCGTTGCAGTGTTTTGTTTAACTAGCGGAGTCAAGAGTTAGTGTACATTGTAATTGTAACTGCACATTCTTGCTCAAACGATGTTGCCGCCAAAGGAGAATGTTGATCTGGAGTGCTTCATTGTGACGAAGCACTCGTGGAAGGGAAAATACAAGAGGATACTTTCCATTGGCACCGCCGGCATCTCCACCTACAATCCGGACAGATTTGATCTAACAAATCGTTGGTCCTACTCGGACATTGTAGCTGCCGCGCCCACGAAGACCTCAAATGTAAGTTAATTGACTAGATTGTGTTACGCATAATTCAATTATCTTAAAATGCACCCAGATTCCCAATGAATTTGTGCTCACGATCAAGAAAGACAAGAAATTGGATACGATCAAACTTTCCTCGGAGTATCGCAACGATATACTCAGCTCGATTTTGAAATACTACAGGGAATTTGCGGACAAGCCTAAAAATGCTCTGGTAAGCTCTGGCAAAATGTGGTTTCTCTCTCTGGTTCATCGTTATTAAAGTGGAATTTCTTAACCGCAGCGATTTAATGCGTATAAATACCACTGGTCGGGAATAAGTTTGCCCACGGTGCTGGAGGTAACCCCCTGCTCCCTGGACCAACTTGATCCCACAACGAACGATGTGCTCACCAGCTACATGTACAAGGACATTGAAGGAATAATAGGTACCTATAGCACATGGCTTTGCTGCAAATGGTGCAGTGCATCTGCTCACAATGTGAACGTGTCTCTTGGGTCAATGTTTCCTATGTTTAATTCATGTTCGCCTCTTTTTCTGTTCTGCACTCATCTTGTGGTATTTTCGTTTTACGCGCACCTTTTAAGCAGGCATCTCGGACTATGACAATGGCATTGTGATGGCCTATGGCGGCTTCAGCCGCCTCCACATGTTCAAGGCGCTCAATCACCACGAGATCGTCCAAAATATTGCCCAACGCTCCGCGCAATTTCTTGGCATCGAGACGAAAATACTCAAAAGCCAAATAACGCGCGAACAATTTGAGCGACAGCGTTTCGGCAAGTACAGGTAAGTGATAAATGATTATCCGCTAACAATGAATTATCTATCAAGTTGTTTACATCTCGTTGCAGCGGTGATCAGTTCCAAACATCGATGACCGAGTTCACAGTGCAAAAGATAACGCCACGGCATCCGGATCCCGTAAAGCGTATTCTCTGTCTCACCGAAGTAACGCTGCTGGAACGCGATCCCCAAACCTACAGCGTCTGCACGCTGCGTCCCCTCTGCGATGTGTTTGCACTAGTGCGCGATAAGGACAATCTACAGCGCTTCTGCATTGAGTACAAGAACGGCATTGTGCGCAGCTATAGCACCAACGATCGCGACTCGCTGCTGGCCACTGTACTGGATGCTGTGCGCTCCAGTGGCAATCAGGATGTGCACATACGCATTGGCAATACGCCCCGCGGCAAACGCTATGTGCCGCTCAACAGTTCGGTCGACGAGGAGACTGAGGCTAGCTTGTTGCGTCTGGTTATCAACAACTTCCAAAATCAGACCAAGCGACATGAGATACTCGAGCGTTTCAATGCCAATGTGCCCCACAGTGGCCTCAACTACAGTGTTACACAGGATGTGAGTATTGAGCATAGTTTTGTAGTGTTTGATTTAGTAAAAAATGTGCATATCTTGCAGAGTTTATTTGCGGAAAACAAGGAGAAGCTCATTTTGAGTGCGCTGCAGGCTCTGGCGCAGAAGGAGCTCGACAGTCCAACGGCGCAGCTGAACAATACCGAACTGGAGGCCATATTTCATGCGCTCACTCGCCTGCTAGCCAGCAAAGTGGGCTACGCTGCCTTCACCAATCTACCAGGGTAAACAGTTGATTCACATGATTTCTTAAAGCTCTACGACAACTTTATTGACTTGCAGTTTTCGTGAAATTATTGGCTCTAAGATTGTAGCTGCGCTGCGACGCAAGGATCTGGCAGTTACGTACTCGGCTATTGATATGATCAACTCTTTGATGCACTCGGTGAACACCGATCATGACCTCAAGCAGGAGCAACTGAACAAATCTTCCATATTGTCATCGAAAACATTTCTAGAGACGCTGCTGAACATGTGGACAACGCATGTGGTAGGACAATTCGATTGCCAAGCTCTATTTGAAGTTGTTTCTAATTGCAATTCTTTTACAGAGCCATGGCAGCGGTGCCTTGGTGCTGTCGGCGATGCTGGACTTTATGACATTTGCGTTGTGTGTGCCTTACAGTGAGACCACCGATGGCAAACAGTTCGACATACTGCTCGAACTGGTTGCCGATCGTGGACGCTATCTGTACAAACTGTTCCAGCATCCATCGCTAGCCATTGTCAAGGGCGCTGGCTTGGTGCTGAGAGCCATAATCGAGGAGGGTGAACTGCATGTGGCCCAACAAATGCAAGCATTGGCGCTGGATGAGGCGGCTTTATGTCGTCATTTGCTGGTGGCTCTCTATACGCCCTCTAATGATCCCACATTGATAACGCATCGTCAGCTGTCGCGGCATTTGATTGGCCTTTGGCTAACTGACAGTGAGGAGGCCATGGAACTGTTCAAGCGCATTTTCGTAAGTTCCATACCGACGATGTGTTAACTTTTAGTAACGTGTTCCCTAACTTAGCCTGCTGGCCTGTTGACCTTCCTGGAGACGGAGGAAACGGTGCCCGAAACGGATGTGGAAGAGGACAAATTGAATTTTCGCGATAATCTCAAGTTTGCAATTCAACATTCCAAAAAAACTCGCAAGAGTGTGATAGAGAAGCATTTGCAAGGCATTAAGCACTGGGGCATGAACCTCATCGAGCAGCAGGATAGCGCTGCCCAAGCGCTAAAGAATCGTCCCGTGGTTCTACGCAATCGTCGGCAAAAGAAGAAAACTTCGGAAGCCATTGTAAATTTGCCGTATTTCTTTTACAATTTTGCCAAAGATCACAGTCTGCCCAATCTCATCTGGAACCACAAGACACGCGAGGAGCTGCGCATGTGCCTGGAGAACGAGTTGCGGCAGTTCCTCAACGATCGCGACTTGGCTGGTCAGATGATTGTGGCCTGGAATTATCAGGAGTTCGAAGTGGGCTATCAATGTCTGGCAGAGGAAATCAAAATTGGCGACTATTACATACGTTTGATACTGGAGAAGGACGACTGGCCGCAGAACCTGGTCAAAGATCCGTAAGTCGATCAAGTTATGTATTGAGTAGAGTATTAATATGCACATTTCTTGACAGGATTGAATTGTTTAATGCTTTGTATCGACGTGTATTGTGTCGCCAGCGCGTCAACGATGATCAGATGACGGTATTCTCTCTGCAGGCGCTGGCTAAGGTTTACAGACGCTACCACAAGGAAATCGGCAAGTTCAGCGACATGTCCTATATTCTGCAGCTGAGCGATCGCGTAAGATAATAAGATAATAAATACACTTTACACTTGTCTAAACTATAATTATAATTTTCTAGTGCCTATCTCCGTCCATGCGCGATGCTCTAATCAATCTGATATCCTGTCTGGTGCTGGAGAAGTCCAACTGTCGTGCGCTCATCGATCACGTGCAGTGCCTGGTTGATCTCATCACACTCGCACATCTACACAAGGGTCGCGCTCAATTGAATACCAAAACTAACGTGATTGAAGCTGGTCCCAATATGGCCGCCTATGAGGAGAAAGATTGGTACTACAACATTGAGAAGGATGGCCAGAAAGCAGAGCGTCAGGGACCCATCACCTACTCTGAACTGAAGGAACTCTGGCAAAAGGGACAAATTACGCCCAAAACCCGCTGCTGGGCCATTGGCATGGATGGTTGGCGTTCGCTGCAGCAGATACCGCAACTGAAGTGGTGTCTTATTGCCAAAGGAACGCCGCTCTACGATGAGACGGAACTGGCTTCGAAGATACTCGACATACTGATCAAATGCACCAGCTTCTTTCCAAGTCGCACGCAGAATGGCGTTGCTGTGCTTATTCCCGGTCCCAAGTTGTCGCGCAAGTTGTCCGAGTTTATTTGCCTGCCACATGTGGTGCAAGTTTGCTTGACACACGATCCCGGATTGCTGGAGCGTGTGGCGACGTTGCTCTGCCAGATTATGGAGGACAATCCTGAGATGCCAAAGGTGTATATGACGGGTGTCTTCTACTTTATGCTCATGTACACAGGCAGTAACATTTTGCCAATCACACGTTTCCTCAAAATGACCCACATGAAGCAAGGCTTCCGCAGCGAAGAAGTAAGTTTAATAATGGTCTCTTAGAATATTTACTTTGACCCATATTTTCCCTTGCCTTTGTAGACCTCGCAGTCGGGCATTATGCATCGCAGCATTCTGGGACAGCTGCTGCCGGAGGCAATGGTTTGTTTCCTAGAGAACTACAGCGCAGACAAATTCGCCGAGATCTTTCTGGGCGAATTCGATACGCCCGAGGTGATTTGGAGCTCGGAAATGCGTCGTCTGCTCATCGAAAAGATTGCCGCTCATATTGCTGATTTTACACCACGTTTGCGTGGTCACACAATGGCCCGTTATCCGTACCTCGCTATACCCGTCATTAGTTATCCGCAGCTGGAGAATGAGCTCTTCTGTCACATCTATTATTTGCGACATTTGTGTGACACCCAAAAGTTCCCCAATTGGCCCATAACGGATCCTGTGCAGCTGTTGAAGCATACATTGGATGCGTGGCGCAAGGAGGTGGAAAAGAAGCCGCCACAGATGACCATACAGCAAGCCTATCAAGATCTGGGCATTGATCTAAGCAAGACTCCCAAACCAGATGAGTCAGTCATACGTAAGAGCTACTATAAGCTGGCCCAAATGTATCATCCAGATAAGAATCCCAATGGTCGTGAAATTTTCGAGAAGGTTAATCAGGCCTACGAATTTCTGTGTTCCCGCAACGTTTGGAGCTCTGGTGGCCCGGATCCCAATAATATTGTGCTGATCCTGCGCACGCAAAGTATTCTCTTCGAACGCTATCCCGATGGTAAGTTGCACAAGTTGTTTCTTTATTGTATTTTTTATTAAAAACTTTTCCTTGCAGTACTGCGTCCCTATAAGTACGCTGGTTACCCGCAGCTCATCAAGACTATACGCCTGGAAACGCGCGACGACGAGCTCTTCTCCAAGGAGGCACAACTTCTGACCGCCGCCTCCGAGCTGTGCTATCACACCGTACACTGCTCCGCCTTGAACGCCGAGGAGCTGCGTCGCGAGGAAGGCATCGAGGCACTGCTTGAGGCGTACACACGATGCGTTTCCATTCTTGGCGTGGACTCGAAGCCGGACTCGCTGCACTACCAAGTAATTTCGAATGTGACGCGATGCTTTGAGGTGGCCTGCAACTTTGAGAAGTGCAAACAGAAGATCATTCAACTGCCGCAGCTGCTCTCGGATGTCTGTCGCGTTGTCTACTTCAAGCACACGTTGTCCGTCAGTTTGGTGACTAGCTTGGCGGCCAACAACTATGATTTGCAGTGCAATTTGTCGCGCAATGGCGTGCTATGGTCACTGATGCTGTTCATCTTCGAATATGATTACACGCTGGACGAGAGCGGCGTTGAGGTGAGCGACAAGTCCAACCAGCAACAATTGGCCAACAATCTAGCCAAAATGGCTGTCTTGGGTTGCATTGGTTTGGCAGGCTACAGCATGGAGTTGCGCAACAAGCCCATCACTGGCGGCGAATCCAATTCGCCAGCTACCTCGACTAATGCGGCGCCGGCCATCAAGCCAAAGCCAACGACAGCTGGCAATTCGGCTTACACACAGAATGCGCACAATCCGCTGCAGAGCAAACAGCTGGCTATCACCATGGGCAAGGAGAAGGAGCCAGCAGCAGCAGCTGTGCTTAGCAAACAGGATTCCAGTATCAGCAGCGATACATCAAGCTCCACGCCCACAGACAGCGATCAGCAGCAGCAGCAACAACAGCAGCCACGTCCCAGTGCCATCCAGCAGAAGTACATTGTTACTGGGGAGCCGAAGAATACGTTGGTGAAGCAGGTGCTGGATCGGCTGCTTACGCGCTACATTGCCAATCAGTTGGCCACAGCGACGGACAGCGAAGTGCTCAAACTGCTGACGGCCAACACGCGTAATCCGTATCTGATCTGGGACAATGGAACGCGGGCGCAGCTGAAGGATTTCCTCGAGCAACAGCGCACAGCATCCGCCAAGGAGACGCACGAGGATATTGCACAAGTCTACGAGCTGGTTGCCAGCTTCGAGTTCGATGCACACAAGTGAGTAATTCTTAATTGTGAACAACATCATTAGCTTATATTTATTCACTTTTGTAGAGATGAGCTGCAAATTGGAGGCATCTTCATACGCATCTACAACGACATGCCAACGTTTCCCATTGCCCAACCCAAGCAGTTCATTATGGATCTGCTGGAGTACTTAAAGCATGCCTATCAGTTCCTGCATCTCAAAAAGACCAAGCAGTTGCCATTGCCTCCTGCTGCAGCCCCCAAAATGGGCAGCGATGGCATACTAACACCCACACTGGCGCCCAATCATCCGCAGCTGAAGCAACAACAGTCAGGCAGCACGTTCGACGATGTTCTGAATGCCTACAATCGATCGAAGAGTCGCAAGAAGCTGGAGACGGATGCGCAAGCGGAACAACAGCTTTCGCTGCAGCAGTCCAAGTATGATTTCGCCAACGACAATCAATTGGAGCTACACATAACCATGGTGCTGCGTGCACTGATCGCTGTGATCAAAACAAATGCCGAGGTCGAGATCCAATGCATTGGTAACTTTGATATGATCTTTGGCTTCCTCGCCAACAACATATTCCCTGATGTAAGTGACAAGAAAGTGAAGTTTTTCAAGATCATCTCACTTAATTTATGTCATTAACTTTGCAGAATTCGAGCGTCAAGGCTGTGGCGCTGGAAGTTGTGGCTCTGGTGTCGCGCAACAAGGAGTGCGTCTCGGAGGTGGCTGCCTGTGAGATTCTCGGCAACTATTTGGTGGCATTAAAAGATCCCGAGCTTCGCGCCAGCCAAGTAAAGGTGCTGGAGACGCTCTCCGGACTGATGAACGTGCAGGAAATGATCAAGGAGGCACAAACAAAGGGCGCTGTCATCTATTTGCTGGACATGTTCTGCAATTCACGCAACCCACAGATACGCGAAATGTGCGCTGAAATTCTGGCCAAGATGACGGCGGATCGGCTTAGTGGACCCAAGGTGCGCATCACAATATCCAAGTTTTTGCCAGCACTCTTCATCGATGCCATGATCGAGTCGCCGCCCACGTCTGTGCAGCTCTTTGAGTCTATTCACGAGCATCCCGAATTGATTTGGAACGATAATACGCGCTCCAATGTGTGCGATGCTGTTGCCGATAGCTGCAATAGATTCTATCAGCTGCAAAAGACAAATGCCAGACACTTATGGAAAGATCCCGAGGTGCTGAAGGACATTGTGTCCAATGAGATTGTTGTCGCTGGCGTCTACTTGCGTCTGTTTGTCAGCAATCCCGCCTGGACGCTACGTAAACCCAAGCAGTTCCTGTCGGATCTTTTGGATTTCGTTGTCGAACAAATTAGCAAGAGCTCCGTGGAACCAGATGTGCTGGACTTGTCGACCACGGCGCTGGTGGAGCTGCTGCGTTCCCAGCCCAATTTAGCAGACGATATTCCCGTGCTGGGCCACATACCCAAGCTGTTTAATCTGCTCTCGGTGCAGCCAAAGAACACGCTTTCAGTATTACACCAGCTGTCGCTCTCTGAGGTGAGTCAGGCTAGCATGTAAGATTCCTTACAAGTTTATTAGTAATTGTTCAATCTTCCGCTATAGTTCTGCGTAAGCGCCATCTCGCAGACGGAATGCGTTGCGCCGCTCAAGAAGTGCATGGAACACAATCGAGATTGCATCGAGAAGGCTTGCGAAACATTGAGTCGCCTCTTCAAGCATCAGCATGTAAGTGAAAATTGGTTGTACAATGAAAATGTGTATTTAATTTAACTTTCTTTGCAGGATTCGTTGATCAGCCAATCGTTGGAGGTGGGTCTCATACCATTCCTGCTGGGTTTACTGGACAGCCGTTTGGAATTCGTTGACAATGCATCGGCAGTGAAGGCACAAATCGTCGCTGCGCTCAAGGGCATGACACATAATCTCAATTATGGTGATCGTGTGACGCAAATATTGCTCAAGCACCCAGTGTGGGCCGAGTTCAAGGATCAGCGCCACGATCTCTTCATCACGGACACCAATATACGTGGCTATTTGACCGGTAAGTTAATTTGATTGCTCATTATCTCAACTCGTCTATTAATTCTTTGGTTTCAACAAAGGCATCAACCCGACGGCGGGTTACCTTACCGCAGGACCAGCGCAAAGCGTTGAAGTGCTTACCTCACCACCGCCCATGGATCGCGATGATCCTTCGGCACGCCCCGCCATTGATTAACGGCTCCTAATCTACCACAACAGCCACGCGAAAGCTAAACGTTATTTATGAGAATGAGACTCGTTTTGCTTTGCTGCAGGCATCGATTTATTGTATTAAAAGTTTTTGCATATTTTTACATACGTCGTGCTGTCGCAATTGGAGATAATCAGAAATTCGTCAGCATACAAAAACATATTAACAATCTGTAACAAAGTCTATGAAGTGTTTAATTTTTTTATATTTATATAAATTGTATAAATAATTAGTTGATAGCCAATATACACACACACACACATCTTAACTAAAGCATGCATAAAGTGATTATACATATGTATTATGAATTAAAAGCAGACTCATTAAAAATGAATCATGTTCTGAATACTCTACAACTTGCGTTTTTGTTTTTCAAAGAATTAATTCGTTATACGTGCGGAAATACCGAATACGCTACTCCACATTTCGGTTTGTATAGTATTTTGCTATTTCAGGGCAACGGGCACACTTTTTATTGATATCATAACGTAAACAATGTCGCTGGTTGCGGATTATAGCGATTCCTCCGAATCGGATGAAGAAAGCGGAAGCGAAAAAACCACTAATGAAGAAAATAACAAATCAGAAAGGTAATAAACTCTATACCTATATTAAATGCGTTAGTCACGTAAATTTTCTCAGTCCTCCGCCAGCGCAAAGGCCACCAAAGTTGCCCAGTGCTAGCGCTGCCTTTGACAATGCAGCTATCAAAAAAGCAGGCGATGTGTTCAGCAACCCATTCCTAGAAGCTGAACTGCACAAAAAGGCGTCGTTGGAGCGGCATGTTAAGATGGTTAACAACGACACGCATCTACAGCTTAAGAATGGTCGCAAAATCTGCTGGAACTATAGAAAGGGTCGCTGTCGCTTTGGCACAAATTGCCAGTATGCCCACGATTCGGATTTATCCTTAGAAGCAACCGATGGTAACGAAGTTAAAGTGGAATCTGCGGCGCCAACATTCACGACGCATTCAAATACGAACAGTACACGAAAGCGGCCGGGACTGGGCGATTCGCTACAACCGGGCAAACGTGTCATCAAGTCTTATCAACAGCAGCAGGGATCGCGACGAGCTCCATACTAATTGACACCAGCAGTTGTTAGGTGGAGTAAGCAGCTCCCTTCGCTTACCCCGTAGCTGTTGCTCAATATTCTCATTAAACGCAAGTTGTCGTTGCTCGACTCATCCGGAAACTCGAATTTCAATGAAAGCGTGCAAACGGAGTCCCAATATTCGCCCAGCAAGGTGACATTCTCTTGTGGCTCTGGGCTGGATTGGGATAGATAATTGTCGATATCCTCATCGTCCTCATCTGTCCAATATAAGTATAATCATTGTAAATAAATGCAAATTAAAACCAAGGCTTGATTCTTTACCATCTCTTGGGGAGAGCGACAAATTGTTCAGCACAAAAGCGATGCCATGCTGGGTAGCCAAAGTTCGCATCAGCATTGCCAGTTGGGTTAGCAAACGTCGACCTGCATTCCGATCGTGATCACAACGAAAAAAAATGAAACTGGCAGCCAGTGAATCAATGAGCACCAATTTAATGCGGCTTGTGGCGTCAGCAATCATTGCTTCCAGTGTTTCAATCAAGGACTGCGCTGATGCGCAAGCTATTACATTAATTGCTTGCATATGACTTCCAATAGCATCACCAGCCAACTGACGATGCTGCAGCATTTCATGAACTCGTATGGCGTTAAAGTCATGCTTCGTGTCCATGAACAACACTTGATGGCTATCGCGATGTTGGCAGACGAAGTTTACTGCCAAAGTGTATAGTAGTTCAGTTTTGCCCACGCCAGTCTCTCCATATAACTCCCAAATGCGACCTGGACGCCATGGCTGTCCAATCGCGTTCAGTAATTTGTCTAGCCTGCAAGTGTTGGTGATAAAGTTGATATTCCAAAATGAGCTTACTCACTATACTTACTCCGCAATGCCAGTTGAGTAGTTCAGTGGTTGCTTTTGGTAGAGACTTTTCAACTGAGCACTCTTCAGTGAGACAAGCAGCAGGTCCCGCTTTATTTGCTCCACTTGATCAATGGTGAGGGCGAGCACCTTATGCAGGTTCTGTGCCTGTAGGAATTCATGTGCTGTATTTACCTTTTGTTTTTTAAGTAACTTTAGATGATATTCTGACAGTTGGTTGCCGGTTTTCGTTTGATTAAGTAAAGATTGCAGCTCCTCATTGGATTCCATGACGTCTAATTTGTTTGTGGTACTGAAATTGGCGCAAATCAAATGCTTATCTATCGATTGAAAATCGATTGCATTCTAATCAAATTTAGTATATACTAAAAGCGCTTAATTTGAAATTTGCGCGTAAAATTACCAGTCACATCCTCTTATTTCAAGCTAAAATGTGTAATTAATAGAGACTGTGTTTAAATAATGTAAATTACATGTTTAACTGCAGATAAGTCACGTATTGCATGTAAAGCACATACAAGTAATTTAAGAAGTGCTAATTTGATCGACGTTGACTCATGAATTGGATCAAACAATGATGCTATCGTGTTTACATACTTACGTATATACATAAAGTATACTCTTATGTGCAGTCATTATGGAAATCCCCACGCACACATATTTATGTGCCTAGTCGGCGCTTTTATCTTCAAGCTTCGCGTCTCTTGATTTGCTTGGCATGGACAGTCGTCGCCTCAGTCGCAAAACAATTATGGACGAGGAACCGCATGCACACGAGAATTTGGTTGCTTCAGAAGGGCGCAAAAGCGGAAGTCTTTCCAGTAACAGTGATGAGAGCCATTCCTATGGTAGTTCCAGGAGCAGTGAGGAGAATTCTTTACAAGATCGATTAGTGGCAAACGAACAGGTCCCTACCCCAGTCCAGTCAGCTGTTAGTCCAAGAAGCTTCCTGTTGGAGCCAATGATATTGATATTACTATTTGCTTATAACTTTTCTTGTAAGTTGCAGAACTACACAAGATAAGATACCTCAGTATATGTACATACGTATGCATATGTTTTGCAGCCACTGTATTGAAGTCACAAATCATTTATCAGAGCTGCACGGCAGGCTTTGGTTACTCGGACGCTGTGTGTAAGCTGTTGGGAACTAAGAATGCCACAAATGAGACGAAAAGAATTGAGGATGAAGTGCAGCCATATGCAGCTCAAGTGTTTCTAATCATCAAGATTGTTGAATGTATTATTCCAGCGTTTTGCGGTTTGTTTGTGGGCGCCTTTGCCGATCGCTATGGACGCAAGCCGTTATTGCTGGCTTCCTATTTGGGTAAGAGCAAAATACTGTTTACGCTGATCAACACTATTCAAATTTGCATCTCATAGTATCGATAACGTTTCTCGATAGGCTGCCTTAAGTTAAACATGAATTATAATTAACTGCCTTTTCAAACACAGGCTACGCACTGCAATATCTGGTCTCGGCATGCATTGCCTATGTGACGATGCAAATGAATGGCATGGTTAGTCCTTGGTTCTATATGATTACTATTCTACCGCTCTCATTGCTGGGCAGCAGCGTTACCTACTCTGTGGCAGCTGTTTGCTTCATTGGCGATGTATCCAGCGGTAAAATGCGTTCCTACAGGTGATGAAGTTACTGATCCATACAAATCATATTTTAACAATTTACTTTACTTTTAACTAGAATGATTGCCTATGAACTCTGCATCTATGTGGGATTGCTGCTGGGCAGCTTCGCCTCTGGCTATGTGTATGAGGCCACCAATGCTTACATTATCTTTGTCATTTCTGCTGGTTCCGTCTTGTTTGCACTGCTCACCATGGCTGTCCTGCTACCCGAGAGTCTCTCCATAAGACAGCAGACTTCAGCAGCTCGCCAGGAATTTATGATTATGGATTTGTGGCGCAGCAGCTCAAGACGTCGTGAGTTTAACGATCGCTCCATTCTCATATTGGTGATCTGTGTGCTGCTCTTGACTGCCTTTGTGTCGGGTAAGTGGAGCTCATGGCATAAGCTGAGCAAAATCTTTATACTCTCAACAGCTAGGCTTGTGAGCGAAATCTTAAAGATAATTTAAATTTAGTCTCAATGATTCCTACAAATTTCGTTGCGGTCGAATGAAAATCTTAGGAGTTAGTCATGATTTCATACTGCTTCAATTTGGGATTCCAGATGGCAGCAACTCGGTGTTCTATATGTTTATGCGCACAAAATTCCACTGGACTGTCCGTGAGTTCACCAACTATGAGACGGTTAGCATACTAGTTCCAGCTGTGGCCGGTTCTGGAGGCATACTCTTTCTTTGGTCGTTGCGTCAGGTAAATAAATTACTTACTCTATTTTATTGCGACCCCTTTTTACTAAATGCGATATAGAATTGATTTGATTGTTGTGCTATGATTTGAAACATTACTTTCAACAATAATTGAAATTTTTTATCAGATAAGTTAGTGCTAATGTAAGTGAGTAACTCTAGAAAAATCTTGAATCAAAGGCCGTTACAGACTACACAAATTTTCAATTGTAATACCTATTTGTAGTGTACGAAATCAGCGATTCTTTGGCTGGCATTGATTTCGCTACTGAGTCATGCCTCCAGTAGTCTGATGAAAGCATTCGCCTTTGTCGATTGGCAAATCTATCTGGCAATCGGCTTGGGCGTATTCAAATCGCTGGTGAATCCGATGTGCCGCACCATGATAACAAACCTGCTACCAGCCGATGAGCGAGGTTCGTTGTACATTTGGCATCAATTTGTGTTTCTTGTTTTGTTTACTTTTTTTCTTATTTTAGGCAAAGTCTTTGCCATGATTAGTGTTCTTCAGACGTTGTCACCGTTCGCCTCCTCCACATTATATGTGGTCTTTTATACGCTTACTTTGAGTAGTGCACCCAGCTTCTTTAACTTGATCAGTGCGAACTTGTTTGGTCTTGCAATTGTGCTACTATTGTAAGTAAACCAAATATTATTTTGAAGTTTGTGCTAATTTGGTTTTTGGCTTTTTTGTATTCAGAGTCGTTTGGCGCAAAAAGTCGGAAAACACTTTACATTATGAGCCGGTATTCAAGTAATAAATTTAAATATATTTTTAATTAAATAATAGTACATAATTATGTCAAAAAAAAGAACATAAATTTCTGCCTGTCATGCGGTAATTCGCACATCGATTATAATAAATAGACTTGTACCAGACCATTGGGATTGCCTATTTGCATAATAAACAAACTGTAGATGTGCGAACTGTATAATCTCCATCTGATTGTGGGGGATTTTTGTTCACAACTCTAGATAGCATTAAACAAGCTGACAGACTTAATTATTAAATCATTGTAAAATCACTTTCTATTGGTTATTATTTTCGCGGCAATTTCAAATTCGTCGTGTCGATTGGTAGATGTAGGCTTTATATTTTTTTTGTATATGTGGGTTAATATAGTAATACTTTCAGACATTGTTGTTAATTTTTGAGAAATGGCGTGTGCGCGGTCACTTGACAGTGTATTATGAATATCGAAAAAAATAATAAATATATTAAACGAAAATAACAAAAAAACAAAGTAAGCCAATAATTGGTGATAATTTCGCTTGCTAATTTTAAATTAGACGGCAAATTTGTTAATTCCCTTGACTTAACATTGATTTGTCACCTAAAATAATCAACTTATGTGCCACAGAATATTTTTAACAATTTCTGCAAAACAAAAAATATAAATACACGCTTTAGAATTTTAATATTTTTATAAATATTTTTTGTGTGTGAGTGATTTGGTTTAAAACAGTAACGAGTCGCTTACACAATGAATAAAATTTCCATGCAATAAAAATAGCAAAATAGAAATATGTTAATGAAGTAA
Organism: Drosophila siamana; assembly: GCA_035047445.1. Classification (NCBI taxonomy): domain Eukaryota; kingdom Metazoa; phylum Arthropoda; class Insecta; order Diptera; family Drosophilidae; genus Drosophila; species Drosophila siamana. The sequence goes on along the minus strand of JAWNPP010000116.1, from coordinate 94,679 downwards.
ATTTTTATTTTTTGTACCAATGAAAATAAAATTTTTTATTTATCGGTGTAGTACTTGCATACATGAAAAATGTAAATTACCAATGTCAAAAGATCATTTAACGCTTTCATTTGGAGGGAGAATCTCTAGCTCTCTCTCTCCCTAGCTGATGTTGTTGTGCGCTAGGCTCTGATTTTGATTTGGATTGGCAAACAGCATTGGAAACAATAGCAACGATAACAATAATAGCACGCGCGATAAAACAACAAACAGAAAATGAGGCTCGAGAAGACTTTGTATACTTGGGATGAGGCTGGACGGCACGGGGGGTGTGTGGCGACAGGTGGGGAGCCAGGCAGTTGACAAAAACTTATTTAAGCCCGCAGCTGAGAGAAATCCGATTCAAACGAATCGGAATCGTTGCGCTTGTCGTTTACTTTGCCGTCGACGCTCTATTCGTAGTCATCATAGTTGCCGTGACGAGCTTCTGGAGCCGCTAATCGACCCAGCTCTCGGTTACCCAATAAGGGGGAACGGAATTTACAGAGAATCATCTGATGTACTACAACTAGTAGTACATAAGTACACAATACAAATGCTGGATTTTTGATGAACAAGTGCTGTATGGAATACCTGGGTGGCGTGGTACATATGGAGTAACTCGTATTACAACCAGTAAATAAGCGCACAGACTTTGAGAATTTAACGGAAGTTGCATAGAAAAACTGCACAATCGTCTGAGTGAAAAAATACAATCGAAGCGTCTCAGGCACTCAGTGAAGTTCTAAGCTAATTCTAATTCACTTATCAAGTGGTAACATAAAAAATATAAATTATACGGCGCCCGAATCAAACTGTGTGAAATATCATCTATCATCAAAATTTGGGATTGTTTGAGGTCGCCACAATTAATTAACAAAACATATATACAAATAATCTAACTACCTGATTTGAATAATTAAACCAAATACTGTAGCCAAAGTGAGGCGCATTGAACTTGTGCCTTGATCAAATGTTTAAAATTGTACAAAACGCGCTATAAAAACTAATACACCATTTACGCCATTGCAAAATTGGTGTGCAGCTGACCAAAATCTACAAAAACCAAGTCAATCAATATGGTGGAGAAGGTCGCACACACCTTCAGTCTGCAGCGGTTGCGGAGTGTCCAATGGAACCGAATTTTCCACATGTTCTACATTGAACCGGTTGTGTTCATGCTGCTCTTCTCTCTGACTCTGTCCAGTGAGTGTGATGTTAATCGTTCGAGATTTGAGCATGATTTAAAATAAAAATCTTTATCTGTTTTGCAGACACAATTATGAGGAATCAGGTCATCTATCAAACGTGCACGGTGATATTCCATTACAACGTTAGTGACTGCAAATTGCTGGACGACAAAAACGCCAGCGCCGAGATTAAAGTTTGTTTTGCAATTCACATTGTTAATAACAAAAATAATTTATATCACGTTAATTGCAGGCTATTGAAACGGAACTGCAACCCTATGTGGCGAATCTGTTTTTATCCCGCACACTGCTCGAAAGCATTGTACCGGCGTTTTGTGGCCTGTTCATTGGTTCCTGGTCGGATCATTATGGCCGCAAGCCACTGCTCATCGTATCGATGATAGGTAAGATAAATAAACAAATAATTATTAAACAGCAGGAGTTACAATTTCTAAATACCATATCTGTTAAAGGGTGAACGTTGATAGGGAAACGACTAACAACTATTATTTCATATTGCAACTGTTAGAACTAATTACAACGATTCATATTTTGGTTTGTATTTTCCATATTTGTTTTTCAAATTGTCGGTCATTCCAAAAATATTTACTACTAATAATTAAAGTGGAAACATTTTCACAATTTATTTTTGTAAGTGTTTTGATGAACGTAAAAACTAAAATACAAAAGAACGTCTCCATAATTAGTTACTCACATACTATGGGTATTTTTCGCTTGCAGGCTTCGCTGCCTCATTCCTAGTCACGGCTGCCATTTGCGAGCTCTCCTCCTACTATGTAATTAATCCTTGGTGGTACATTGCGGCAGCTGTTCCTCATTCAATGCTCGGTGGCAACTGTGTGTTCTCCGTGGCCGCGCTCTGCTTCATATCGGACATCACGGACACCAAGACGCGACCCTATCGGTGGGTAAATCAATTCACTTCAAACTGCCTTTAAGTAATTTGGCGTTTATTCCAGCATGATCTTCATGGAGTCGCTGTTCTTCATTGGCCTGACCAGCGGCTCGCTGTTGTCCAGTTTCGTGTATGCTGCCACAAATGCAGCAATCACCATTGGCATCTCCGGCTGCATCACAACATTGGGGACACTCTTTGTCATCTTCTTTGTGCCCGAGAGTCTGCACATACGACAGGAGCAGGAGGCCAAGGAGGCGATGGAAGCGGCTGCCAAGGGCGAGAAGGAAATGCCCATCACAGGCGCCGACTTGCAGTTGGATTGTGTGGCCATCGATTGTCCGCCAAATCTAATGAACGATGCTGCCGACGACGCTAGCGATAATGTCGAGGCCGTTAAGAAGAAGCCGCCAATTGATGTGCTGCCCACACCGGCCACGCCCGCCATGACAATCGATGAGGATCTGCTGGCCAAATATGTGGAACGACTGCCGCCAAAGGTGCTGGCTCAGGCACGGGCGCAGGAGAAGGCGATAGCGCAGGCACAGGCGCCGTGCAAGCCGAAGCCGGATGACAAGAAAGCCGGATTGTTCAGCTTTAAGCACATTCGCGACATGGTTAACACCTGCGTCAAGCCACGCGAAAATCACGCGCGTGCAATTATCTGGCTGGTCACATGCGCTATGTGCCTGTCCATCTTTGTGTTCGGTGAGATCTCTTTGGCTTGACTGCAGTTTCCCGAAATTTAACTGTAACTTCTCTCTCCCGCTTACAGATGGTGTGATGACTGTGATGTATTTGTTTGTGCGCGAGAAGTTCCATTGGTCTGTGCGGGATTATACTTTCTACGAGACGGTGGCACATCTGGTGCCCATGATTGGTGCCCTCATTGGTTTCCTTATACTGCGCAAGGTGAGTGTAAATGCTGGTGATTGATGTGCTATCATTTCAACTGATTCTTTTCAGGTTTTCCGCCTGTCGGTGGTTACGTTGGCGTTGCTCGCCTTTTTCTCCGAAATACTCAATCATCTGGCCCGAGGATTCTCCACACAGCCTTGGCATATGTATCTGTCCGTTGTCCTGGGCTTCTTCCGCTCCATTGCCGGTCCCATGTGCCGCACCATAGTCTCCAACATAGTGCCTGCTTCAGATTTGGGTAGGTTCTTTTCCGGATTCCCATTTAAGTTTCGTTTTTAAGTTTGTGTTCGCTTCGCAGGCAAAATATTCTCAATTAAAAATGTGTTACAATCGTTTGCACCATTCGGTAAGTTCTCCCAAAAAAAATGATTAGTATTCATTAATTTGTTGTTAATTTCACGCCTAATTTAGTCGCAGCTCCGCTTTACACGTTAATATACAAGCGCACTCTGTCCTACTATCCGGGTCTGTTTAACTTCGTCAGCTCGGCGCTGTATCTGGTGGCATTTGTGTTCGTCGGGTGAGTTGTATATAATGTATACTATAAAATTCAAACCATTTAAGAGCCTTGCTAATAGTTCAATTATTCCGCTCTTAGCTGTGTGCTGCGCATCAAGTTTATGCATAAACAATACTACGCCAAGGTGTTAAAGTAAAGCAATACAATTTCCACTTTCATGTGGCTCGATTAGTTTAACACTAATAATTAATAGTTATTTATGGTTAATTTTATGTAATTGTGATGCGCTCGACGCGCTAATTCTGTAATAAGCGAAATAAAACTTTACAAGTACAACGAATTTACAATTCAGAAATTAACAATACAATTCCATTTTATACGTATTCGTATTTATTTTTTGGGACTCTCGACTGCATTAAACTATCAGTCCTTGAGATCGAGTATTTGTCTCAATTTGATATACTGTTGGTTAAGTTTAAATTAATTGATATTTACAAATTTATTGGTCTTTCATCATTCAGTGAACTGCTTATATTGTCAGTTTCAACGGCAGTCAAATAGTATCGACAAACAATCACGACGTATCACAATTACGAGTACAAATACAAATTGACAAAAAAATTGATTTATAAAATGATGTGTTCAACAAATATGTACGTATTTCAAAACAGTTATTTACCACTTCACTACTCAAGTGTTTTCAAACTGAGTTTTGTCTTTTAAAAATGGATCTAAATGGATCACATACGTTAAGCGGATGGAGTCCATCAATTGTCTGTAAATGTTTGAAATGTAACTAAGCACAGCAGCCAAGGCGACTTCCTATGACTAGCTGCCGATCTGTTTATAGGGGCTGGCGCTGCCCATTGACTTCACCATGCCAAAGATGATGCTGCAATTGGATAATAGTTTAACAAATCATGCCAATTATTAAGTGTGTTTCTTTCACTCACGCCATCAGAATATAACAGAGGAATGCCATGCCGGCGCTGATGAAGTTGAATGCACCCGGATAAAAAGCCACCGTCGCTTTATAGACAGCCGTATAGAGCGGAGCAGCTCCCAGAGGTGACACCATTTCCATGGACGTAGTCAGCGCGAATATTTTACCTATTTAACAGCAAAATTTTAGTAAGTAGTATTCGACACCTAGTTGAATACTCACCAACATCTGTGGCTGGTGCCACATGAGAGAGTATGGCCCGACACATAGGACCCAGGACACCACGCATCATGCCCAGCGTCATGCCGAAGTACATTTCCCACCAGTACTTGGCTGTGGCCCTCACAGTGCTCTCCAGCACACAGGCAGCCAACGACAGCATCGCAATGCTGACAGTTGACACCTTCAGAACACGACGCAGCAGAAACATGCCAGCCACGCTGCCCACAATTTGGATAACAATGCGAGCAGCATTGAATTGACTAATGTCCTTGATCGTCCAGTCGAACTGTTCGCGCATAAAGAGCACGTTCACGGTATTCTCGCCCTCCATGTTGAAGATGGTGATGGTGAGGGCGACCATCGTTAGCCAGATGATGGCGCGATCGTAGTTGGCACGTTGAAGCAAACAGGTGCGCACCAGGTCCTTGACCAGGCCGAAGCGGAAGAACTCGCGCACTCGGGAGCCCCGGTGTATGTGCTGTGGCTGCAAACTCTCCGGCACCAGGAAGTACACGTAGAGCAGCGCCAAAAACATCAGTCCCGCAGCAATGCTAAAAAGAATCACTGAGCCAGTCCAAGCATACACATAACTACTTGCCACATTGCCGACCATCATGCCCGTGCACAAGGATGCCTCATTGAGCACCATTCTAAAAAAAGAAAAGAAACACAAGATTGCGGTTAAGACTCTAATTGCCTAACGCTCAACTGAGTCAACTTACCGCACTGCTCGTCTTTTCTCATTGGCCACATCCGAAATGTAGCAATAAATGCCGGTGATAAGAGCACAAGTGCCACCGCTTAAAACGGACGGCACGGAGGGCAGCAGGAACCACCAAGGGCTGATGTTCATGAACGTTGTGAACTCCGAAATGCCAATCAGTATCGTTGCGCCAACCACATAGCCTAGGAAAAGTCATTACAGATGAATACAAAATTAATAATTTGAATAGTATTCGAAACTCACCTGTAAAAACGGTCAATAGAATTGGACGACGACCGAACTTATCCGACCAGGGGCCAATGAAAAGGCTGACGAATGCGGGAATAATGCTTTCCAGCAGCGAAATTGCCATCGTTATATCGGCCGAATATGCTTGCACTTTAACTTCCAGTTTCTGTAAAACGCAGTTCGCATTGTTTAAAAATGATATTACAATAACTTAAAACAATAAGTTCACAACTGTTATTTGTTATTGTTTTCACCATGCACATTATATGAATCACGCATGTTCATGTCCAACATGAAAATTCCCTTGATCGATTTTGTGATAAGCACTACAATTAGTCATAAAACATTTGCATTACTTTGGGTGCCTGATAAGAAAATCGTACAATGGAACTGTGCTACTTTCGAGACGAGTCGTCTTATCTGCTAAGTTGGACAATTGATTTAAAATTTATGATCTGGTTAATAGTTTTGCCTTGCAATTAAGTAAATTTTCTAATATATAAAACACAATGATTAGACTATTTTGTTAGAAAATCCAAAGGAAATGATATAAAACTGTATTTTAATTAAACGTCAGATTCGTTTATTAATTATTTTTACTATTTTTTTCTATCTTCATTTTATTTAGAAGTTTACCTACACAAGTGAGTTAATATAAAGTTAAAGCTGCTACTTTGTGGAATAAGTTGTTTGTTGAAAACTTTGAATTAATAATTATAAATATGTATAACATGAAACTTTTCGCTTTATTTGCGCCCTTCGCAGTGATTAAACTGTATACAGATAAAACTTTTTGCAACTGGCGGCACAATTTTGTTGCTATAGTATATTCATATCATATATAATTATCATTATACTCACTTTGGTAGCTTCAGAACCACGATCATTGCCTAGCAGCGGCTCACAATCCGTCTCGTTGTAGTGCATGACCGTGACGCAGGTTTGGTAGAGTATCTGATTTTGTAGTACCGCCCCTAAAATATTTATAGTATTTTCATAATCAATGTTCTAATGCTGCTTATTCACACATACCGATCAAGCTGCGGGCCAAGAATATGAGGAAAACTGCAGGCTCTAGTATGAACCATTTGGCGGGTCCTAATCCAGAATTGTTGTCTTCGCTGGTTGCAGCTTCTGGGTTAAGATCTGCAGCTGTTTCGGATTGGGCGGCATCCAGGAGGCGTGGTGCATCATTTTGCCCAAACTCCTCGTCTTCGTTGTCACTCACCAAATGCGCTTCATCGGATCGGTTCATCTCTATGCTTTGTGTTGTTATCGTTCTAACAAAATATTAGATATTCGATTTCAAACTGTTGTCCGCGATTAATTAAGACAAAGAAATTAGTCGAAATGCTTCTATTTCTTTTTATCGCATAGTCTGTGAGCGTCAAGCTCAACGCAATCACTAAATAAAAACAATTTACGCTCTTTACAATTTGCGACGCTGACGCGTCCACTGGTTTCCTTCAATGTGTGCGTGTGTGTCCACGTCTGTGTACTTTAGCTTAATAATACTTATATTCCGTTGCTGTTTATTCGCCGCGCATTGTTGGTTAGTTAATAAAATTTCAGCTCGGCAGTGCACATGAACTTTTAGCGCTTTTTAAACTTTCTAAACGCAAAGCTCTGGTCAACGCAACAGCTGATATTGTTTACCATGCCATTTTGAGTAATTGTCTTCTTCTGTCTATTGCTGAAATGTTAAAGTTCCACTTGTCGCTTCATGTTAAGTAACATTATGTTAATCAGTTAATTAACATTGCTGGTATCTTCGTGGAAAGAATTTCTTTAAAAATGGTTTTATTATTCTCCTCTCTCGACTCATTCGATACACTCTTTGATGTTTACAAAGCTTAAACTTAAACTATATTTTTAGTATCGTCGACGCTCGCGCTCATTGCGCGAATCCCGTTCACGATGCTCATAGCGGTTGCCACGATCCCGTTCCCGATCTCTATCGCGCTCCCGATCTCGATCCCGTTCTCGTTCTCTCTCCCCATGCCGATCTCGATCCCGCTCACGCTCACGGTCTCGATCTCGATCACGTCTCTCCCGTTCCCGCTCGCGTTCTGGCTTGTTCTCATTGCGTCCAGAGTTGCGACGATCGTAATCATCATTGTAGCCACTGCTGCTATTGTTCTGTGTATCTCTGTTTCGCACACGATTTCGATGGCGATCGTATTCCTCTAGGTCATCATAGTAGTCCCTTGAGCGAGCATTTCCGTTGCTTGCATTTCGTCGATCTCTGTCCCGTTCGCGACTGCGGGACTTGGATTTGGAGCGGCCTCTACGCGGTCTGCGCACTGCATTTGTTGAGCTGTTCTTTTGGCGATTGGAGTCCTTGTCTTCTACATCCTTGACTTCGTCCTCGCTGGGGACCTCATCATCCAGATCTTCGTCCAGCACCGATACCTTTGGCTCTAGTTCGTTGTTCTCCTCAAGAATCGAACGCTTTTGTATGCGCGGCAAAATAATGTCACATACACGATCATTCCGCAACAACTCGTCTATATACTCGTCCATATAGACAATTTCAAATTGTCCGGCGCGATTCTGTCGCCGCAACTTGCGATTATCGATGTAAAGCGGCTCCAGGTATTTGTAACAATCAATGGCAGCTCCTGTTAGCCGCAGATAGAAGGCGCCCAGGGCGCGTACGTACTTGAACTCCTCGTTCTTGATGAACTCCACCACAATGTCTTTCTCCGGCTGAATTTGCAGCATCTTCAGGGTGAGGCACAAGAATTGTGTGGGGCGAATATTACCGCCATAAACACCGCCGACAAAACGCAGCTCCATCGCTTTGTCTACAAGCAGCTCAGCGGTGAGGGCGAAACATTGTTCCTTCCAGTATTTAGAGTCGTAAATACGAGAGCGTATAATTTTTTCAATTAGATACTGCGGATTTGTGCCGTGCACGTTTTTTGCCTCTTTTACCGTCCGATTTGCCATTTTTTCATGATTTGTTTGCAATCATAGCACTCGCACTAAAGGTGGGTAAATACCGATAGAAGTAGCTAAACAATATATCGATTATTTTGGTTCTTTTAAGCATCGATGGTTAATGGTTTAATGGTTAACAGTAATGCTTTCTTCAACATCATTAAAAATAAGTGTACATTCTATGCAGAATAATTTTTTGATAAAAAAATAAAGATTTGTTCAATCAAATTTTTGACCACTTGTATCCAGGAGATCAGCGGGACAATCTAAAATCGGAGAACAAAAATACCCATGAGAGTATTTATGTTACTTTTATAATAGAAGAAATATTGTATGATGATTTTGATAACTTCGATTTTCCAGGTCTGCATTGGCAAGGTAATCGGTTTGCAAATCAGCTTGTTTACGGTTGCAGACGATATTTCTTTCGATAATACGATGACGCACACTCGCCCTTAGACAAAAACACCAGACTTCGGTTGGGGACAAAACGCAATTAGGAAAAAACTTAAAATAATTAGAATTCGGGCGAAGTGCGCGAGTACAAAAGCAAGAAAACACAATGAGTTTCTTTGGCAAAATGTTTGGTGGCAAGAAGGAGGTGGCCCCGACAACAGGCGAGGCGATACAGAAGTTGCGCGAGACAGAGAACATGCTGATCAAGAAACAAGAGTTTCTCGAGTCCAAAATTGAGGAGGAGTTAAATACAGCACGCAAAAATGCATCCAAAAACAAAAGAGGTATGTGCTTGTAACTACAGCAACAACAAAAAACAGCAGCAGTTTGTCCACTGCGATGGTGTAACATCTGCATAGATTCCAGACTGATAATCAGCAGCAGGTTGATTGAACGTTATGACTCATTTCTTGTGTTGCTTTATTATTGTTTTTGCCTTGCTAAAAAAAACCTAAAAGAAAAAAACCCATTACCACGCTTTAGATAGAACATGTAGAACATGTAGTTAAACCAACAAAATTATCTGTATTTCTTCGCCTTTCTTTATGCGCTCAACATCTAAACACCCGCATACCATGATGACTCCTCCCCGGGGACGCAACTTGAAACTTGCAACTCGCATTATGCTACTAATAAGAACGTAATATAAACATTCATTCAAATACTAATATCAAGCTTGTAGCCATGCAAAATCATAGAGTTCTCTTACAATCAAATTGGGTGCACATACATTGAGATAACAAAATTCGTCATCACATTTCCTTTTGTTTACTTTGTGATTTATCTCGCATTTGATTTACTAATTGGCTAATTTGGCATTTTTGCAGTGGCTTTGCAAGCGCTCAAAAAGAAGAAGCGTCTCGAGAAGCAACTACAACAAATCGATGGCACACTGTCCACCATTGAGATGCAGCGCGAAGCGTTGGAGAGCGCAAACACGAATACTGCCGTCTTGACCACAATGAAAAATGCCGCAGACGCCTTGAAGCATGCTCATCAACACATGTGAGTTAATTAAAGTATTATCTTTGACAATTGTTACTTATACTATGGTCTTGTAGGGATGTGGACAAGGTGCATGATATGATGGACGATATTGCCGAACAACAAGATGTGGCCAAGGAAATCTCCGATGCCATCTCCAATCCAGTTGCCTTTGGCGCCGATCTGGATGACGAGGACCTTGAGCGGGAACTCGATGAGTTAGAGCAAGAGAACTTCGACAAGGAAATCATTGGCATCCCCGAACCAACGCCAACGTTGCCAGAAGCACCATCCGAAGACTTGCCCGAGAAAACTAAGGAAAAGAAAAAGGCACCTCCTGCGGCAACAGCAGCCCTGGCTGATGATGGTAAGTCCACTAAATACCTCTTTCAATCTATTAATCAATGCACAGAAAATAATAATTAGTTTGCTTACTATTTCAATTAAAAGAATCGCGAGTTTAGAAGAAATTTAGAATGAATTTTATAACCCTTTCTTTAACGATAATAGTTGATATTAATTATTTTATCTTAGATCATAAACATGTTTTTATAATAAAATATATATATACCATATTTTAAAAATTATCCTCACATATATATATTATGTCTTTATGATTGAAATTAACAATTTAACGCAAAAGGTAATAGTTTACTAAGCGATTAAAAATTAAACAGCGAAATTAAACAGCGATCAGGAGGTTTGATCATATACTCTTGTGATATCTTTATTACCTTTTTTTTATATAAAATCATTATTGACAATCAATCAATCATTATTCACGAAAAACATTGAAATTTTGAAAACGTTTTCATATCATTTTTTTCTGTTTTCAGATGATCCTGATGTCAAGCAATTGCTGCAATGGGCCAACTAAAACGCTATTGAAATCTCCTCTCATTGTTTTATTTTGCTGGTTTCATTTTGAACAATTAATTTTTGTTTGTAATTGAATAATCGATTAAGGAAAAATTTCAGTTGGAGACCGCTAAGCATCTAAAGCAGCTCTGGTTCAATTGCAAAAACAAATTATCATGATACGTATTATTCAAAATAGCAATGTGATTTTATAAATATTAATAACACAATAAAAAATAGTCAGCAGGCCACACACCACGTCACACACAGAACACGATTATTAACTAAAACAATAGTACGCATATTCTATTTTTTTCTTTCCCTTTATTTTGAACACATTTCCGGGCTTTGTGTAGCAACACAACGAAAAACGATATTTAAAATAAATTAAATACATGGCTTTATGCAGATGCAGTTTGTTTTGTTGCAAGCTGCGCGTCACTGCTCGGAAACAAACGAGATTCATTAAGAAAATCTGATTAACAACTGGCCAAAAAGGGCACCTCATAAAAAAGAGAGCGCGCTGCGCGCTTCACTTGATCGTCGTGTATAGTGGGAGAGAGACAAAGTTGTCACACCAGCGAAGCGTTGCGCACAGTGGGCACTTTTGTTGATTGGGTCGCGACATGCATATCAATTAATTACCCTAGGTTGCCCATTTGGTGTCTGTCTGTTTGTGCGTCTTACATTTGGCTGGGCAGAAGATTGAGTAATTCGGCAGTGATTACAACAAAATACAAGAGTGGAAAACAGATTGCAAATCGTTGGGTCAGTCCACATGGTATACTGTAGAGACTACTGCTTGCCAAGTCGTGCAGTTGGCCGAATTTATTCAAATCAGTTGAATTTCGTGTGAGGAAGCGCGAGGTGCTTGTTGCTGTTTAAAGTCGCCAGTCTTCGAGGTTGACATCATCATTAGCTAAATTCAAAGCAATTGCAATGGGCAAATACGTCTTAATTGCAGTGGTGACATTAATGGTAAATGTGCAATTAACAAAAGCCCACTCCAAAAGCATCACACACCCTAACACTATTATTGCCCTTGTGCATTAACAGTGCCTGCAGCTGCCGGCATCGCATGCAACGCTTTACCAAGCCTTTGACTTTTCCAACGTGGATTTGGCCAATTTTGAGTACTTTAAGAACCTTGCATCGCAGGATCCACGTACAGGTGCTCAAGCGAATCCCATACTGGTGCACTTTCAGAAGAAGAAAGCAGTATTGGATTACATCGAGCGTCTGTTCCTAGGCAACTCTCCGTTTCAACAGCCCAGCGAAATCCCCTTCGATCCACATTTTGGACGCGCCTGGCGGCCAACGTACGAACGAAAATTTGGACGCCGTGGTGAACGTTTAATCGCGGCCCTTGGTTCTGGCTACTCGATCAAGCAATTGCGACACTTTGGCGCCATACCCTACGAATATGGCACGAGTTACTATCGAAGTTGATATATGTATTTATATAGTGAGTTAATTGGTTGGTGTATTTATGAAATAAACTTAAGATCCTAACTACACTCTTCGCTTTTGGGTGGATATATACAGCACATTATTGCCACGAATAAATGCATCGCCATATTTGTTCTTCAGCTGCCCATTGACGTACTCTTCGGTCTGGTCCAGTGCAATGTTCATGTAACCATCCAGACAAGCCAAAACTCCTGTAAATCGAATGAAATACAAAAATTATAAATCTTCAGGTCGCCGGCAACATGTTTTCACCTACCTCGATAGTCCACACCGTTATTTAGCTTGACGGCAACAGGACGGCCATGAATTTGATTAATGAATTGGGACAGAGCTTCTTTGCGGGACATTTCGTTCCTTGTTTAATTAATAAATTAACTACTGTAACAAACCGAAAAATAAATGCAGTGCGAGAAGAGTCGATGTGACCAAAACATTGAAACATTGAAAATGCTTTATTATATACCAATAATATACTAAAAGTGACCGCTTCAATATATTCATATACGATACCGTTTTATGCTTTTTATTTGAGAAGTGAATGACTTGTCTAGTAAGGTTTTTTTGTATTCTTAAAAGTTGTGTATAACCAGATCATATGATCTCTTCAATCTAATCTGATAAATATCGTTCGTCAGTGCAAATCGAACACTTTTTATATTTGCCCTTTGTAGCTTCCTATGAAAACCACCAATGTAATGAGGAGCCATCTATCGGCTAGTAGTGATGTAAATTGTACCCCATACTGCAGAATTTAAAAATGCGTTTGGGTGTAAAATACATAGATGATTATTATTTTATTATTATTATTTTATTTAAGTCTCTAATGATCCAACTTACAAATAGCACTGGGTACCTTGTTGTGCGACAAAATTTTGACCACGAATTTCCAGGAAAACAAAAAATACATAAATTAATAAAATATTAGTGCTAATTCTACTTAATGTATGCCTTCCAATGGTGTGTAGGTTTTGTATTGATATAGCTCAGGACCACCAAATCCATAGAGCAGCTTTCCTTTGCCATTTTCATCGTAGTATGGATAGCGATATTTGGGTCTACGGTTGAAAAAGAGGATGAAATTTAATTAGATGGTAAAATATAAAATGGTAAAAAGTTGCTGCTTACCTTTCAAAGTATTGAAAGTTGGGGGCTTTTGGTTCGAGTGCGGCATATGACGTGTTTGCAACAAATGCGACAATTAGCAAAATTAGCTGCATAAAAATGAAATTTGAAAATATACATTAGATTTTGCAGATTTTAATGATTATTTAGCGTGTGTGCATGTAAAATCAAAAGTAATGCCGGCTCATTAGTTCAGTGTGTCAGGTAGATAAACATTATAATGAATGCACGACTTGCGATGTCTTGCATGAGTTGAAATCAAGTAAAAGCAACAACTACAACAACGGTTATTGCCATCGTTATGCAATGCAAAGAGTAACAACAACAACAGCAACAATTACCACAACAAACAAGTGCTTCGCTTGGAGCACAGCTTTGAGATTATGACACAATTCGTTGTCTCTTAAATTGGTCAACGAGAGCGAGAGAGAGCGAGGAAGTGAGAGACGGAGAGCGATAGATCGTGTTGCGATCGTTGCGGAATTGGGCAATGAGCACATTTCAAGGTCTCTCAAGAGGGCTCAACAAGTGGATTACAAATTTGGCACGACATTATTTCACAAAATGTGTCGATTGGCCAAACAACGACCAAGACGAAAACGAAGATAAACAACATGAGAGTTCCAGCATTGAGAATGCCAGTCACGGCGTCGACGCCGTTGGACACTTTTCTTTTTGGTGCGACTTTCGCGCAGGTGTACGGCACTGCACAGTGAAGCCACGGAAATTGTGTCAATGGACGCCCAGAGTACGATCGACGTGCGACTTTTTCGTTGGTCATGTTAATTGAGGGGGTCAACAACAAGACAGTTTGGACGCGCAACGCAAGTGAAATGCTGTAGCACTTGTCAGACTTACGGGCAACAGAAGCGCAAATAAATTTGCCATGGCTTTAAATTGAATTTCTATTGTTGTACTTTTGAAACGCTAACGGTTTACAAATGTTCGTCTTTTTTTTCTTCGCTGCAATGCACGACCGCGTGTTGTTTATCGCGCGCGTTTGGTTTGGTACTGAATTCCGGCTAAGCCGATCCGAAGCCGAAGAGCGCAAAAGCTTAGCGTGAAAGCTCTGCGCTCTCAGCATAGCTTGAAAGTTTTGCTTGAGCTGCAGCATAACACAACAACAATACTTAAGATTTGCAGAACTTTTGCACTCTTTTAACAGCGTCAGTGTCCACGTCTAATGAAAGTGAAAGTCCTGTCTGTTAAGTAACAGCTGAGCTAAAACCACATTAACATCGCTTCCCAACTGTCATTTCAATGCCGGAAATTTCAATAAGCTTTTGTTGAATGGGTCTCTTTTGCAAAAGCAAACTGAAACTCTTTGGTGTGGGCAACGTGTGACAAGGCACGTAACTAAAAGATGGGCAGTAAGAGAGAGAGAGAGTGGGAGTTTAAGAGCACCGTCACTCAGCTGTTGGTCGTTGCATTGCTGCGAAAAAATATATCTAAATTGAGGCCAAAATACTAGAGTGCTTGATGGTTGTCGTTATGGTAGTTGATGGCGTTGTCGTTGAGGTTGTTGTTGACTACTGCTGTAGTCATTTGTGGATGTCTCTCGTTTTCTGGTTTTGCCTCAAGTGGATGGATGACTCGACGCTGTAGCGTTCAATGGTGATGATGATGATCAAGGCATTATGTAACTTCTGCAACAATAATACGCCCAACCAGTTTACAGTTGACGTTGTATCTTTTTTTCTCATCTCTTCATCTTGTGCCATTTTCTATTGGAAGCCATGCGTGCTTTCTTCATGGCCCGGCTAAAAGGCTTGCCAACTAGTAAATTGTATTTGATTTGCTTTAATACTCGCTACTTGGAGGGCAGAAGGGTATTATGACTCGCGACAATTTTGATAAAAATGAATTTTTTTAAATCAATATTAACACAAAAGTTTAATATATCGGAATAAGATACGAGTATAATAACTTTTTTTTATGGGTTTCTGTTAAATACCCCCTGAGCAAAGTATTATCTCCCCAATTTTGATAAAAATTAAATTTTAAAAATCAATATTATGACGATAAAATGATAAGCTTGGATTATTCATTTATAATTTATTTATTTATGATATCAATTGCATTTATTTTTACCCATTTTGATGGGTATTCTACATAGAGCGGGTATCTAACAGTCTATACTCTCTTACATTGAAGGCAGATGGTATCAGTCTCTTGCGAGTCGTGGTCGCACTTAGTTCCGTCTGTGATTAACACAAATTCGGCACTGTCATTAAAATATGGCATTCAAACAATACGTAAATAGTGGATGTCATGTAGATACATATATATGTACATACATATGTATGTACATATGTACTTCAAGATTGAAAAGTGTAGTTTGTATGTGCTCTCAAGGTCGAAGCTCAAAGCTCGAGTTCAAAGCGGCGTCCACAAAAGCGAAGCTCATTAAAATGTCACTGATCACGTTTCGGGCACTTGCAACATTATCAATCTATTGAGGTCTATTGTTGAGCCGAGATATTCGATATTTCCTCTACTGCAACTTAAGCGCTCTCTCGCTCTCTATCTCTCTGTCTGCTTTACTCTATGTTTGCTTTTCGCATGGTTTTGTAACATTTCTGTATTTGTTTTGTTTTGCTAAACAAGAAGTACGAGTATTTCTTTTATGTTTTTCCATATATGTATTTTTAAATATTTTTTAACAGCGGTTGGCGCATGGCTGCGTTTTATGCAACTTCGCGATTTGGTTTTTAGTGATCAATGGTCCAGTGAGTTGTGCGGGTTGCGGGCTCCACGAACAAATCGAAACAGCAAGAAATAATATCAACAACAGTGTAGAAAATGTTGCAAATGAGATTTGTGTTTTTATTCATCGTAAGTGAGAAAGTTTAAGTTAATTTGCAAAACATACAAATTTTCTGAAATGGGTTTGTAAAGTGAGCAAGAAAAGCTTTGTATACGGTGTTAACTATAAAAAGTTATGTATTAGAAGGTGAAGAAAGCAAGAAAAACGTGTCCATATAAAGTGCAAAAATTTTAAGTGTTGAATAAGCAACAAGTTTCGATCAACCTAGAAAAAGGGTTTAAATTAAATACTATCATTTGATAAATAATTTGTAGTTATTCTTGGTATAACATGATTTTAAAATGTTTAATCAAAAAGAATGGAAATGTTCATTATTTATTATTTTTATGCATACTTTTTGGCAAAGCTTTAAATTACCGCACTTTAATTACATTTTATGTTGCGGTCAAAAGTATGCAACTCAAAATAACTGAATGTAATTACAAAAAAAAAAAAACAAAAAAAAAAACATAAGAAAATAGAAATTAAAATCATTTCTTTGCAGTGTTTTTTTCTATTGCTTGGCAGTAAGTCCACTGATGGCTTTATAATCCGTTTGATCGCTGAGACGTTGCAGAACAATGTGGCAGGCGAGCCAGTAACTCACGAGCGCACGAATTGGAACTTCGATCCGGAGGCTGCGAAGAAAGCGCGTTCCATTTACTACGAGGTGCGCGCCTACAATAAATGACCTGAGCTACTTTAACTAACATTTTTTAATTCACAGAAAAACGGCTATCGTTCAGCAAAGTTTATAGAGAGCCTTGGCGTGGGACTCGATGGTTACCATGAGGAGCGCCGCCAGCAGCAACAGGAACGAGATGTGGGACGCCTCAATGGTGAACACTATATCAACTTTCCTGCAGCGCCGCTTAGTTTATAAGCTTCTAAAGGGAGACGAAGAAGGGGGGATAGGAGGTAGGTGGGTAGGAAAAGTATAGTAAATCCTAGATGCATATCTAGCGCATTGTCATCATTTTAATTTGCTGCGATTAATTGTCATTAATGTGCTTCACAAGGATTTGCATAATTTGCCAACGGTACACATATGAATTCATGCATCATTCAACTGCCAGGCTTATTGTTAATGGCACTTGAGCCGACGGGGAAGGGGATGGGGCGTACAAATGGGGAGAAGCTTCGTGTTGTTGTGGTTTTAATAAACGTTATTAGCGACTGCTGACTGTCGACTGGCAACAGTCGACTGCCGACTACCGACAACTGCAAATTGCGGCAATTACATTTCGCCAAAGCGAAAGCAAAAGCAGCTACTTTCATAATTTCATAATGCTGCGCATAATTGAAGCCAATTTCACTGGCAACTGACAGTTGGCATCAGCCAGGCTCGCGTTCTTTCTCTCCCTTTGCCTGCAATCAGGACATTGTGTGCGCGAGCAGCACAGGCAAATAACTGACAACGCCGATAAGTAGGCTACAAATAAATTGCGCACAATTGCAGGTAATTCGAAAACGCATTCCATAATCCGCTTTCAATTGCAATTTCGCAAGCATTCAAATTGGGTGAGACAGTAAATGTTGGGTCATATCTTTTAGTCGAGAAAATAGCATAATTATACAGTATCAGGGGGGCACATATTTTGAGTGATCCACATCTGCAGTTGAAGCACTAAATTGTAAATTATATTTTGCCTACCTATTTCACTTTCATGGAAAAGATTATGAAAATTATTATCACTAATTGTAAGTATTTAATAAATATTTAAAACGTCATGGTCAACAAATATATGAAATGTGCAGTGAATTAATTTAGATTCACATTCGAGTAGTCTTCTCTTGCTATGCATTCTAGCATCTAATAAATAGTAATAATAAAAAATAAATGAAATCACAAGTGGGAACAGCGCGAAGCAGCGAGATTAAGTCAACAATGGGCAATGAGCTGTTGCCAGCGGAAATTAACTGGCGTGCATGCTGACAAACTGCATCAAATAAATGAAATTACGCAAAGGCCGAAGGACAGCGGCGGGATGGGAGTGGATAGTGAGCTGAAATGCATAAATTACAAGTGTAAATCGATCGAAAGAAAGGAGAGGAAACCGCACGGCGGCACATGCGACGTATGCGTAATGCACCATAAAATTGTTTAATAAACTGTTAATACCGCATTGTAAACACTTTGGCGATAACGAACAAGACAATACCCGTGTGAATTAGCAGTTGTTGTGGGGCGCAGTTTATGACACTAATTGAATACACGAGAAAATCAAACAGTTCACTGATAAGACAAGCAAGCGAAAATCAATTTAAAATCAGACTTCTAGAAATAACTACCAAGCACCAAAAACACACTTAGTTCTTAGGAAAGAAATCGGCAAATAAAACAGGCATTAGAATCCAATCAAAACCCCTCCAAAAAAATGGTGATTAAGCTAGAATTTTATAGAAGTCAAATATATGTAATACAATCATAACGATATGGCAGGTACCAGATACGTGGGTGGGGATTGCTAATGATCAGCCTTATCAACAGCAACATCAAATAAAATATTTAATAAAAATAGACAACAAAACACACACACACACACAGAGAAACAAGCTGTTGCCTGTTGACTGCCTGGGCTATCAGAGGCAGAGTTGGCTTATCAATGAGCTTCAATCAATTGGCCCGTTGTTGGGTATTAACTTTCATTTTGTACCGATTCGACTGACATCAATTGCTGTGAAAGCGGATTATTTGTCATAAAAATGAAACAGAAACAAATTTATGGGTTGATGGCTGGCTTCGATGGAGGGGTGGATGGAATGCCACAAAAGCGAAAATCAAACCGAAATTGAAATCCAACTAACGATTTGTGATGGAATTAATACTCTGATGTTGGCTAATATTCTTACTAAATAATATGAATAATATGTCAAAATTATAATAACAAAATATAATAAACTACATTATTGTAATTTCAAAAGTACAATTTTTGAAGCTTGAATAAATAATCAAATAATAAGACTGGGAAACTATTTTGAATTGGCTACAAGTAAGTTGCATATTAGTATATATAATATAGATATAATTTTAAATTAGTTATGAAAAATTTTCTAATGAAATTGAAAATTCGAGTCTAAAACCTGTTGATTTGCCCAAGGACAAAAGTAGCGTATTTTGTTTATATTTCCATTTTCATATGAATGGATTATTATGTTTTCTATGTGTGTGTGTTTTATATTCCCTGGCTAGACATTGCATTAGGCCACGCCCTCAATGCCTATGTGAAAGCAGCGACAATGAATTTCACCCACCATTCGTCCAGTTTTACAAATCACTTAAAATAAACCACTATATGGAGAAAAAAGGGAACGAGAGGGCGGGTGGGGTATTGGCATTATGCAAGTGCCTATTAAAAGCATTCTCAGCATTTTGATGCAGCTTATTGGTAAGCTGCACCTGCCAGCGCCAGAGGGGAGAAGCGGGGGGAATCGAGGCGGGTGGCTGAGGCCAAAGTTGAATTTCTTAATGCATTTCCGTAGCGCAATTGAAGTCAAACTCGAGCCAAGGACTCACTGCAGGCGACAGGCTAATGTACAGCCAAAACAACAGCAGCAACAACATGCCACAGCAAATGGCAGGCTCGTGCTGCATGCGGCATGCAACTGAAAGGCAGCGTCGAGCTGAACGAAATGGCAAATCAACGTTGGCGTTTTTTACATTTTGCATTAGTAGCTCTGCGCACAAAATGTAATTTATAAAATGTAATATAATATCAACAGCACACACATATACACACACACATACACTACTGGAGTGGCAGAGAGGGAGAGGGCACACAGTTGGCACACAAAACAATGCCATAAACATAGCCATAATGTCAACTGGCTTTTGTCCTTGTGGCCCATGCCGGCGACCTGCTGCTGCTGCTCCTGCTTCAGCTCCATACCGTCCCGCCCCTCTGTCGCTCTCCCTGGCCCCCTTGTTCTCCTCGAGCTGCTTCTGCTCGCAGCATTTGTTTTATTTCATTAAAATGAGCAAAAACGACATCGCTTCTACGCTCGCTGCGGGCGCATATCCTTGTGCCTTTTTCGCCTTTATTTATGATTTGAGGGTAATTACAATCCTTGCAGTCCAATTTTAATTCTATCATTGCGCCCGCATCTGCCACTGACAGTTAGTTGGGTTCGTCTTCTGGTTGGTTTTTGTTCTGCGTCCACTTTTAATTTTATTTTCTTGCAATTATGACTCACGAATACTGAGTCGAAGTAAATACACAAACAGGTTCTTGCAAGTCCTTGCAAGAGCTTGCTAGAGTTTGCATGCCATCCAACAGCTAAATTCATTCGATAACTTGACTCCCGCCATGCAACAGGGAAACTGTGCCATCATCCTCGACTAAGGTATAACGTAAACTCTTTTTGTTTGTCGATTTCGTACCATTTCATTGTTGCGATTTCTTGGCTTTGTTAAAATACGCTTAAGCCACAACGTGAGCTTCGACATAAAGAGCTTAAGTTGTGTAACTGACTTGGACTGAGCGCATTATGGATTGAAATAGTTTTTAAATATAGCAATCAGTAAAACAAATAACAAATCAACTGTGGAACAAGCTACTCATTAGTATAATTTATTACGCATAATAAAAGTTGTGTAGCATAAAAATGACGTATGTATATATATATATGTATATATGATTTTTATAGACTTTGTTTGACACTCGCAATTACATATCTAAGAGGAAATTGAAATAAGCGTGATATCCTTAACAAAATTTTAGATTCGAATTTATTAGCATTTTCTGCATAATCTTTTGGTCTCTATTTTTTTTTCTTTGCTTCTCGCTCTCTCTGTATCTCACTCTGCAAATTATAGTCATCATTTGGAAAGTCATTGCAACATTTCCGCATCTCTTTCCTGCCCCTGCCATCACAGTTCGTCTGCTTTGCACTCGAATTCACTTGATTACAAAGTAATTTATTGGAAAAACAGGCGACCAAGCAGCAGCAGCAGCAGCAGCAGCATGAGCAGCCTAGCTAGAGATAGAAAGAGTGCGCAAGAAAGCGAGTGAGTGAGAGAGAGGGAGAAAGAGAGAGAGACTGTGAAAGCAAAGAGATTTGTCTAGCGTCCCTTCGTTTGGCCCTTGAGTTTATCCGCTGTGCATACGAAATGCGGCAAATCCCAAAAATCAACAAACAAATGAAAAGAAAATTCAATAAAATACGTTAAGGCAAGAAGAAGAAGCCGGAGACCAAGGAAAAGCTAACGAGTGAGCGAGTGAAAGCATACTCTTCGTAAAGTAGGAAGAAGGAAAAAAAACTCGTGACGCAAACTAATTACAACTCAGACTGTAACTGCGACTTCGAAGTGGGCGTGTTGTGTATACGCCCCGTTTATCCAAAGTGTTGCTACTTTCATTCTTTTTAGCCCATTTTGCAGCCATCGCCTTTTTTACACGTTGCGTAAGGCGCATTTAATTGCGTATGCATTGCGTGTCCTCTCAAAGTAAATGGTAAAACTCCCACACGGATCTTAGACACCACATCTTCTCTTTCACTTTCTCTGTTCCGCTCTTTTTGGCTATCTCGATCTAAAAAGAACTCGAATAAAATTAATTATTTTGTCAGTTGATATGGCAACATTCCACTCGTTTTTTTTGCCATTTTTATTTTATTTGTGGCACCCGCAAAAGCCGCAGCCACAAGGGCGCCACCTGCCAAGCCAAAATTGGCATGTTGTGTCAATATAGACGACAGACTGAGGGCCGGATGCCAGACGATGACATCCATTGAACAACTACAACTCGAGGGTGACTCTAAACCCATCAAAATAAAAAATGTATGTATATATATATCCAACCAAGTTTTCGCTTTAGCTTTGGCATCCGCAGTCGCATCCCTAAGCTAAACGCGTTGCCTGCGGTCATGTTATTTTTTGTCATTTCAACGTTTTGGTTTTGTGACAGTGTCAACCGGGAAGAGTTGACTGTTCACACACACCAGTCGGGCAAAGCCTTTGAAAGATACACTTCTTGAGTTGGGAAACGTGAACTGCATGAATAACAACTCACTTAAGAGGGAAACCTATTCTATAATTTAATAAATTAAACAGGCTATATGCTACCAACTCGATACATTTTATACAATCTATTTTATGCACTACAAATAAGTGGTTCAAATGGTTTTCTATATTATTATTTTGGGAAATTTAACAATGTTGCCTTGAGAATTTGTTTTATTGCTATGAAATTTTAACATTTAATTATGTGCATGCTGACGTTTGTGCTTCCTTCTTATTCTCTTTTCTTAACTTAAACCCCTTTTCATAAGTTTGGCGGTTCGGTGGTCTGATTCACTTGCACTATAAACAAGATGTTTTTTATTGTGCTAATATTTTAATAAACTAGCTCTTTAATGCTTAATACAACGTGCTACACGGAGACTTCCGTTGCAGGGACAGACATCTCTTAATTTGACCCTGCAAAGTATGCAACATATTTTGTCTAATGCAGCAATCAGCATTTTAAGAATTAATGATAGCCGTTCAGTGTGCTTGGACCATTACTCTACTCGCTGTATACTTCCGATATGCCCACCCCTAACAGTCAACATATGGTAGCTCCCTCCAAAGCACTTATTGCGACCTATGCAGATGACATTGCAGACATTTATAACTCCAGCTGTCGCAGAGAAGCAGCTCGTGGAGTACAGAATTATCTTAATTCTCTTCCAGCTTGGTGTAAACGGTGGAACTTAAATGTCAATCCGCTCAAAACGACTAATCCCTGTTTCACATTGAAGACACTGATAATGAATACCCCTGAAATCCAGCTTGAGGGAGTTACTTTGGAGCAGCCATCGCATGCCAAATATCTTGGAATTACCCTGGACAAGCGACTTACCTTTGGGCCACATTTAAAAGCCACGGTTAAGAAGTGCAACTTAAGGGTACAGCAACTGCGTTGGCTTACTCATAGACGGAGCACCTTGCCACTTAGATGTAAAAGGGCGGTATATGCACATTGCATCGTGCCAATTTGGCTGTATGGAATCCAGAGGAAGTTACTTCCTACGAGACCTTTGAGGCGTCTTAAACGGCAAGGCTTTGCCAAAACAATTAGGCGCCAATAAGGCTGATATTCATATGAAATCCTCAGAAATGTCCTGAGGTTTGGTTCTTTTCATTTGCTATATATGTGTTATTAAGGTACTCTAAGTTTGCTGTACAGATTCTACACTTAATAAAATAAAATAAAATAAAAAAAATTAGCATTAAAAAAATGATATCTATTGATCGAATAAACATACTTGGGTTATACAGCAACCTTAATTACGACTCCTGAGCGTTTTTTAATAAAATCAAAACAAACAGCTCAAGCCGCCACCCCAAAAATGAGAGCCTGCCAAACCCTTTCAATCACAGAGTTAACAATTTGTATGCATGTGTATGTGTGAGGTTATAGGCTGGCGCAGTGGGCACAACAAACCAACCACAGTTTTCCAAACAATTACAGACAAATTGCGTTGGAATGAAATTTTGCAAACGTTCCGCTGTTCGATTTTTGCCATTTGCTGGCCAATTTTTATGACTATTTTTGGGCACACAAAAAACTGTGGAAAAAATTTCATTACAATTGCGCAGTTGGCCAAAAGAGTAACGAATAAAAAGTGACGCACAAAAGTATGCAGCCCAAAATTGCGGCTCTGCTAAATGCAGAACAAAGCAAAGCGACAACCAAAAAAAAAAACGAGCAACAGACGCAACTGCAGCAGACAAAGATTAAATGAACGCTAAACTGGTAAAGGAAAAAAGAGCATGTCACAAACACAGACAAACTCACACACAAATAGAGGGAGAGAGAGACAGAGAGAGAGATACACACATTTATCACATGTGGTTGCTGTCTTGCATATGTGCTAATCTCTGACGTTGATTTTTTGTTGCAGCTTTTAGGCGCAAACGTTTATTGCATTTAGTTTTCATTTTCGTGGCGAGAGGGTCCAAAAGTCAAACAGACCCAAAAAACTGAAAAACAGCTAAACGAGAAATTGCACTTGCTGTTGGTTTGGGGCCACAAATGGCGGAGGAGTGGCTGGAATGGGGGCGGGGGGTGTAGTCCTGGTTCGTGGTTCCATTGCATAAATGAATAAAAATGCCGACTTATTTGCACATGCTGAAAATTTAAGCGGTTTTAAACGCAATTGTTATAAATAAACACAACAAAAAAGTAACAAATTTCATTTCTGCAACGTTTTTGTTTGAGTTAAATTGTGTGCAAGTTTATCATCTTTGCTTTTTTTGTTGTATTACGTCGTTGTATTTTTCGGGCTGCTCGCTGGCGGGGCAAATAAGGAAATTTACAGCACTTGTGCAAACTCACACACACACATGCACATTCACACAGACTCACATATGCACAGACAGACGCAATTGAATGCAATTTTGCATGCTATATTAAAAATTTTTTGCTTTTCCAAGTTTTTTTCTTTACTCTTCATTTTTTTTTTTATTTTTATTTGGGTGCCAATTGTGTGTTACATTTCCGTCTGCAAAGGAGAATGAGAGAGTGGGTAGGGAAGTGGGAGGATCCAGCTGCTGCTGCTGCTGCTGATACTGCTGGTGGTGCTGTGGTGTCTGTGGTGCACTTTTTATTTTATTATGCGCACATTATGCTGCAGCAACAGCAACAGCAGCAACAATAACAATGAAACCCGTTTTTAATGAAATTTTTGAACAAGTTTCCCGAACGAGTGCAAAAATTGTGTGTGTATGGGTCTGAGTGCGTCTGTTGTGGGTATGCGGCTGCAATAAGCAGTGCTGCAACAACCGCTTATGATGAGTCCTGATGAGTCTCATCAGAAATTCATTTGCACTTTGGCTAGTGTGTGAATTGATTTCTCAAATGTCCATTTGCCAATCTCCCAATCTGCCAATTGCAATCACAAACCCAATTCCAATGCAGCAATCCACCAATCTCTCGGCTCTCAACCATATAATTTCAACAGAAATTTCTTATACCCAAGATGTCTTTTTGTGCGGAACACGTAAAGAATGGAAAAGAGAGGCTTTTCCTGGGGCACGCTTCACACGCGGGTCATAAAAGGTGTGTGATTACAATTGTTGTTTGTTCGCAGGGCGTGCCACGCCCACACATGCACACACACTCACAGGGCAGTAAGGACGCCATCAAAGGGCAAAGGCGAATTTCAAGCGCCTTATTGTGCTGCCATTTCTCAGCTCAGCTCGGCTCAGTTTGTTTGTTTGCTTGGCAACATTTTTGCATATTTCTCAAGTTCTTTTGTTAGAGTCCTCGCTGCACAAAACGGTAGCCATTTGGCCACTTGGCTATTTGGCCATTTGTCCATTTGCCCATTGTTCGGGTGCACAATTTTTATGTAATTCAAGTGCACAACAATGGCACAGGTAATTCTTATGAATTCCTTTCACACACTCGCCACGAACGCTGTCGCCTCCTTTGGCTCTCACATATGCCCGCTGCTGCTGACTCCTGTGGACAGTAGACCGTGCACCACAAAACTGGTCAATCTGTCGACGCCCAAAAACGCATGCATAATTATCAGGAACTAGTTGTTGGTTGTCGGCAACGCTTTCAAGTGCGATAATGTGTGTGTGCTCAGAGCTCATGTGACCTATTTAACGCTTATCTTTGGCCGGAATTTTCGAGCTGCATTCAGATGAATCTACACTGTCGTATGTGTTTTTAATTTGGCCATAAAGAGGTGTCAATTTGCAGCATATGCGTCTAGCTTACTTGGAACTGAGCACTCAGTACTTAGAGCAGTGGCTAAATAGGAAGATTCCACTATCTTGATCTGGTAAGCGCGTCGCTCAGTCTGCTCTGCACATCCGCACATCCTTTTTGCCCAGTTCCTGCTACTTAGCTTGACTCGCCGCATACTCTAGCCTTCTTTGCCCGCCCGCCGGGCATAATAAACGTTTCAATATTGTCAAACCGAAAAATGGCAAGACACAACTTGACTGGGAAATTTATATATGCGGTCTGCGGCTGTGGATCCCTTTTCCGTCTTGGCCAACGGAAGCTTTCATTTAGTCGGTCCACACGCCCATCCCCATACCCATTCCCCTTCCCATCCTCATGGCCATCGCATCGCATACCCTGCTGTGACTTGACTGAATATTAAATTATGAAACTAAATGTCAAACAAGCGCTTGGTTTCACTCATCTGTTTCGACTGCTTGCTTGCTGTCTCTTGTGTTTGATTACGGCCACAAGCTGCAAAAGGATATTGAATAATTTCATCGCATCGCCCCACTCTCTGGACTTCACTATATCTATCTCTCTCTCCCAAACTCCTCCCCCGCAGATCCGTTAGCCTAGTTCTGTGTGTGTGTGCTGTGGTTGCTGGCCAGGCCAACAGCTGCTAGCTTATTGGTACATATTAAATTCTCCTGCCTATGAATGTCAGTTGCTTGGCCAAAACTATTTCTGATTACCATTTGAAGTTGCCACAACCCAAATACAGGGTGCTCCATATAATTAAAGTGACTGAATTAATTATTTCGATTCTCTCTTTCAGAATTACAGAAGACTACAATCAACTTAATATATATGTTATAATTATTTTAATTTATGGTAATTATGTGAAAATATAATAGCAATATATATATCCAAACTAATTCATTAAAGGTTCATATGTATGCAATAGAAATTGTCATTTTCGTTATTATATTTAAATGAAAGTATATAAATTAATACTTTCTTTAGCATTTTTTTCAACTGTTTATTTCACTGTGCTAAATAGCTGTTAAAATAACGACGACTCTTTTTTAGTTTCAGCTTAAAATTGAAACTTGTAAGAGACTAAAAAATAGTTAAAAATAAAAAAAGTTAATGTTCATTTTATGTGAGATTTTTATTGCTTAAAGGTAATTTTCTTCTTTAATATTTTATGACACTTTAAAAAAATATATGTGAAACAATTTGCTTTATTTAGGCGTATAATTATTTAAACTGAAGCAATTTATTATACTGCTCTTGATATTACATTTTATTTGTATTAGTTTGCCATTTATTGTTTAACTTTCTAATTAAGAAGTCAATCGCCAGCCTCATCACAATGTCAGCTTCAGCTTAACCCCTCCACACACACAACGATTGCTTCACAATCAAAGGCAAAAAATCAAAATTGAAAACCCCATGCGCCCTGTAATGAACCCTCTAAACTCCAGCGGCAGCAGCAGCATCAGCAGCAACCATGACACGAACAACACCAGCAACAAACAGGAACAACAACAACAACAAGAACAATAGAAAGTTGCCAAGAAGCTCGACGATGCGCTGCGATTCAGCTCAACATCCGGCAGACAATAGAAGGCAGACGCTAAGTAGACGAAAAGTTTTTAGTTGGATTATATATTTTAGAGCAAGGGGGATGCGGCAGATACACACACACACACACGCATACACTCTCGCAGCGAGTGAAATTCGTTTTATTACTTTGATATATTAGATTTAATGGTTAAGAAAAATGTTGCCAGCAGCAGAAGCAGCAGTCTCTCTCTCTCTCTCTCTCCCCTCTCTCTATTGCTCACTCTCTTGAATGACTTAGAAGCAGCCGCACCCCCCCCCCCTCCCCCTTGCACACACCTATACACACCCTTGGCTATTGTTGTAGTGGGTGTTGTGGGTCGTCATCGTCATCATCGTCGCAGTTAACCTTATTAAAAGGTGAACACAGTCATGGCACCAGAGAGAATTGCCACAATGTGTTTACATGCAGCCAGCTTCGTTGTGGCAAGGGAATGAAGATGGTGCTTTCTGGGGTGGGAGTAGAAGGGGGGCGCAACACGATAATGACCTCGTTGCTGGCCAAGTGTATGTGTGTGTGTGTGTGCACAACAAGCTAAAAGCAGCCAATCAAACGCCATCTCAACTGCGCATGTCGAAAGAGCGTTCGCTGCCGAGCTTGCTATGGGGGGGTTGAGGCATATCAACAGCCCCCCTCTCCGTTGCGGGGAAGGTAGGAAGGGGGACACTGCACATTGATGTGCTAATTTAGAAATTACATTGAAGTGCAAGCCTTCAATGAGTTTGAGTTTGACTTTGATTCAATTTGTCATTTCACACTTGCGCTAAAAGGCTTTCGGGTTGTCATGGCCTCGAGTGGCAGCCTCGATGGCTGTGGCAAGTGAAGTGCCTACTACACTGTGTAGATCTTGGCCCAGTTAAGAGTTCAATTAGCAGACAAATTGATCAGCTTCTCGTTTTATTATCGTTGCATCAAGGATAATGGACTCTCGTTCGCCTGTCGCTCAACTAAGTGCTTCGCATGATGTGGCATAAAAATATAGATTTACTGGCAGCCCGACTAGATCGAAGATTAGGCTGCTGATCGGCTGCTCGAAGAGGTCCAAGTGCGGGTCCAGGTAGGCGCTCGCAGGGCCTGCCACTAAGTCCTAAGGTAAGGCGCAGAGATCCTGCGTCAGCTCTAAATTAAACGAACGCGCAATCGGATTTCTGAATGAAATCGCGTCCTATGAAAATATGATTAAGCGCCTCGGTTTATGCTAATCACGCACACGGCCTAAGCTCGCATTGTTCTTGCACCGTGCACCGTGCTCAGTTTCCTCTGTATGTGACGTGTGGCGTCACACATCTGGCACCTTAATGAGTTTGGTCAACGCTGCGAGCGCTACTTGTTCACAGTTCCCGGGAAAGTCCGAGAGGTGTCCTGCGAGGTGTCCTGCGAGGTGCCGCGCGCATTGTTCTGCATTTTGGCTTCGGCTTTGCCTTTGTCCATCACATTTCCATCTTTGTTTGGGTGCAGCTCACAAAGGAATTGTGCAAGTTGCAACAAATTAAGCAGACCGCCAAGCAGATCGCGTCCTGTAGCCGGCGTTCGGTCCTCAGACGTGCAACAAAAGCGATAGATACATTCAGTCATTGTGCGTTTTCTGGAATGTCAAATCTATGCACTATAAATATGCCACTTCGTTGGCTGTTGTTCTTTGTTATTATGCAACCTGTTCAAGCTGTTTTCATTGCCGACTGTTCTGTTAATATTGCATAAGCACACAGCTTCCTTGGCCAGCAGAGGCTCTAAGCCGGGCTCAGTGCAATCCCGGTGGGTGCCGAGGCGAGAGTAGAGGCTGACGCTGCTTAAACTAATGCCTGAGACTCTGTTACTTCGCTGAGGCAGCCAGATTTACATTTTTAGAACATTTTTATGTGAAATTCATCCATTTTTAATACTATTCGATTTTAGAAAATGGCGTGTATTAGAATATTACAATGTAAATGATTTATTATGGTTTAATCTTTATTGATAAAAACAGATTTTATATGCATTTCAACTGAGAAGTTTTGAGAAGCTACGAGAACTGATAGTTTAATTTAATACTATATACAATTTAATTTTTAAATTATAAAAGTTTCTTGTTTTTAAAGTTTAATTTGGGATAACTGATTTTATTTAAATTTTATGTGTTCAGAATATCTAATAGTGCAAAATTGTATTTATAATGTGATTATTAATTTCTTAATTTTTCCTCATTTGAAATGTACTTACATTTTTGAATTAAATAACAAGAACTGAGTGAACCGCATTCGTCTTTATTAACAACATTATTTGCAGAGACATCATTTATTTATTTAATTTGAAAAGTTTCTGCAACTAATGAATTGCGTTAAACAGGTGTCTTATTTATAATTTTTGTTGGTGTTTATCGAGAAATACGTGTTTCTGCTGGACACTCAATCCCCTGGATTAGGCGTCGCACGCAATCCGCGGCTGATCAGTTTAATCAATGAATCCGCGTGGTAGGTAAACCCGCTGTCGGGTGGCTAAGTAAAGGGGATTGCTCATTGAGCATTTGGATTGTTCAATGAAATACGCTGGGCTCAGTTCTTGAACCGGGCAGATCATAAAATTTGTGGTCCGCAAGGAAGATGCGAGCATAAAAAAGCGGAAATCATAAATGCGCTAAAAATGGCCGACCAAAAGGACCAGGTAGGAGCCAAAACTGTTTTGTGATTTGTTGATGCGTGCGTCGGCTGAGAGATGATGATATCTATGTGTGTGTGTGTGGAAGAGAGAAAGAGAAGGCAAGCAAGCAGAGGAGTGTGAGATTGAGAGCGAGAGGGGTGGCTAAGAGTGGAGGCAACAAGCTCAGTTTTAATGAGTGAAATTTATGAAATAAATAAAATTAATCAGCAAACATAGTTGCCCAGCTAAGAAGATAGAATGAGGGGAGCGCACATCACAAACAGAAGACATATAGACAGAGCGATAGAGAGAGTGAGTGAATGCACGTGTGACAGAGAGAGAGAGAGAGAGAGAGAGAGAGAGAGAGAGAGAGAGAGAGAGGGAGCGTGTACCTGTGCCATGCACAGAGAGATACACCACAAGCAACCCAATGGCAATGGGCAACAACCCTGCGCAAGCGAGATAGCACGGCGACAGGATGCGAGGCGAGAGAGTGCACACACAGGGCAAGGATACACAGCGGAGCAACGTTCTTCGCTTCGCCTCGCCTCGCCCATTTCACTTGCCGCCAGCTGAAACGCCTCTCCGTCGTATTTAATGCCCATGCTGAGCAGTTACCGAGCTCAGTCGGTGGTTGTTGATCGCAACGAGCGTACGTGTCAATCTCTCTCTTACGTTCTTTGTCGCTACTGCCAAGCTAACCAAGCAGCCATCATACATATACACATACACATAGCTGTAATTAACCGCACTCGAAAGTCATTTAGCCAAATCAAAACTTCCAAATTAACTATTTTGTGCGTGCGCGTTGCAGTTTTTAGTGCCACAGTCACAACAATCGCAGAAGCTGTGAATTGAAAACGGTCCGAGCTTTACTACAACCGAAACCAAAAAGCACTATTTGCTGACCTCTCACTCCACGACGTAGCGTTTAAGAGTTGATAGTGCTAACGGGTCATGCACGTCACGAACTTATAGTATCGGTCAACCACAAGTACTTACAGCCAACTTGTTGTTGTTGTTGTTGTTGTTGTTCTGTAGATTTGTCAAGTGTCGCTTCGAGTCGAGTCGAGAGTTGAGTGTCGAGTAGCGAGTGAGTTGTAAATGATGATGACCACAACGACGACAACACCACATCCCATCATGCCACCAGCCATGCGTCCTGTCCAAGAGAGTCCCGTGTCGCGACCCCGCGCCGTCTACAGCATTGATCAGATCCTCGGCAATCAGCATCAATCAAAACGCAGCGGTAAGTTCACATCGATATTGAATTGTGATGGATCACTTGGCAGTTGCTTAAAGCAACTTTGAACTATTGGACAATTGCCGACGGCGATCGCCAAGTTGAAGTAGCTTAGGGTGAAAATAAATTCAATAAAATGTATGACTATATTTCAAAACAGTGGTAGAAAATTCTTACTCAATTATTAAAAAAGCATAGGGTTGATAAATTTATAGTTTGCGTCGCATACATTTGCTAAAATGACAATAAAAATATAAGTTATTAATTAATGCTAATCCCATGCATAAATTAATAGTCACTTAAAGTTGCAATTACACATTGGGTATTTTATGCAATTCAATTTTATGATATGGTCTTAAAACAAAATAGGAATGTTATATTTGTTTGCGTATGTTGAAATTTTGATTGAAAAAATTAATTTAAATGAAATTCATTAAAAATAAGAAAAACAAGGAAACTAGTTTTAAGATTAAATTCAACAAAACTATTTCTAATTATTAAATAAAATACTGTTCTTGTTTGAAATTATTTATGAAATTTCAATTTATGTAAATTTGACTATTATACTTTTATTTATTCAAGTTAGAAATTATCGTCAAATTACTAAAATGTAGAATTTCCAACATTACGTATTTTACAATTAAATTTAGCGAAGGCAAACTTTATAAATTTAAAAATGTAGTCCCCAGCAGAGAAATCCTATCATTTAAAAAGTTAAGTGGAGTGAAGCAAACGATTTCATATCACTTAAATTGAGGTGAAGCTGAGCCGTTGCCAAACCACATCAAAGGGGCAGTTTGAACAACTTGGTGGCATGTGGCACGTGAAGTGTCGTCTTCAGCGTATGCAAATGAGAGCGAAAAACATGGCCATAGTTTTTGGAGTAACTACGTAAACTGGTCTCTCCTCCCTCCATATGTGACCGACCATCATCACAGCTCATGGCTACTCGATGGGGCGTTGCGTTGTGTTGGGCATCATGTTGTGGGCGTGGCCGATACTCGATGGCCCGCTGCGAGAACGCCGTTGTGTCCGTTGTGCCCACCCAGAGCAAAAGAGAACTACGTCCAAAAAAAGCAGAAATAAAAAGTAACTGAAGCAAATCAAAACATATCACGAGACGCGTATCGTATAATGATATCAGGGGAGGAGCTAAACAGGCAGTTGGGAGTCGAATTCGGATTCGGATACAGATTCGAATTGTGAAGTAATGAGACGCTGGGCATCATTAGACCCATAATTAGATTGAGATTGACATTCATGGGGCAGCACCCAAGGCTGCTGTGGCAAATGGTGGCAACGTGCGCACCGCAGGACACCGCCAGCAAGGATGCTCGAGCGCAATTTCATGCCCAATCGTATCCTGCCCGTAATTTGATGCTTTCGAAATTACCTTTTTCGCCACAATAAGCGGCTGAAATGTTACGAAAATACATAATCGCTGCAAATTCAGTCACGCTAAGGATAACAACAGGATCCAGGATAGTCGCTGCTGATATCCCGCTGTGAGCTGAGTGCGTCTGTGTGTGTGTGTGTTGCAAGCTCATTGTCGTGCCACATCATTTTGAATATTATTAATTTGAGGTTCATTAAAATTTGATTACATGTTCTGCTACAAAAAGTTGCAAGGCTCACACACATTAGTATTTAAACACCACACACACACACATACGTGCAAAAGGCGTGTGAACGACCGAAGGAAACGAGTCCTTTTTCTGCTGGGGGTAACACACAAAGGGTTGTTGAATCACTTTCGCAACTGTAGCTTAAAAAGCAACTCGAAAAGTTAAAGTTAACAATTTCGCTGCTTATAATTATTTGTTATTGATTGCCAAATCAAATTGCGTGGCACTTACCACACGCACACATACATATGCACACACACACATGTACACACACAGTCGTAAAAAGCGAACACTTGAGAGCTTAAAACGTTTAAAATGGGGGTTAGATGGCATTCAATCAGGATATTACTACTTCAGTTACAATTGAATGGATTTGGTTTTTCGCAGCTGCCGAAACACTTTTAGCGCAACTTTATTTTCATTTTTATTCGATTTTATTTGATTCGATTTTTGCCAAACTTTGCAGAACTTGAAGTGAATCAAATGCCATTTGCCTCTTGTGGCTGGCAGTTTTTTTTGTACTTTATTATATTAGCTTACAGTGTCTTTGTTGCTGTTGGCAATTTAGTTGCCAAAGAAGTATATTTGCTCAACTTAATTTTAAAGTGTATAATGTGCATTATATATTTTTTAACTATGTATTTTGAAGTACTTGAAGTGCATTAAAAGCTATTTGCCTTTTGTGGCAGGTAGTTTTATAATACCTTAGGGAATCTTTGTTATTTTAATTTTACTAAAACTGAAGAGACCTTTCCAACAGAATATTTAATAAATATGTTACTATTGACTAAACTGCAACTAAATGTTTAGTGAGTTGCATTTTAGAATGGTGCCAACAAGGAGTTTATTGCCCATTTAATAAAATTTCAACTATTTATTTTATATAGCAAATTTAATAATGAATAATTTTTATATTTCAGACACTCCCAACGAGGTGTTGATTACGCACTCGCATCACATACATCATCTGCACGGCGGCAACAACAGCTTGCTGCAGCATCAACAGCAACACCAGCAGCAGCAGCAGCATCAACAGCAACAGCACCAACAACACCAGCAACAGCAGCAGCAACAACTGCAACAACAGCAGCAGCAACAACAACTGGTCACCAAGCGGGAAGATTCCCCCACGAACACGGAGAGCGGCCTGGATGTCGACAACGATGACGAGCTCTCGTCGAGCCTCAACAACGGCCATGATCTGGGCGACATGGAGCGGCCGCGGAAAGTTCGTAGGTAGGTGGAGTGAGTTTGTTGTTGGGCAATCCGCTTAACAGATAACAATCGAATTAGCCCATTGTCTAGGGGCACTTGAAAGAGCAGCGCAACAAAATCTTTACCCTCGACGCATTTGTTTTCGACTCTTTATTGCAGATCGCGCACAACTTTCACAACATTTCAATTGCATCAATTGGAGCGCGCATTCGAGAAGACACAGTATCCGGATGTGTTCACAAGGGAGGATCTGGCAATGCGTCTGGATCTGAGTGAAGCACGCGTACAGGTAATTTCCCATACAATGTTATCTACAATATGTCTTATTGATTATACAATTAAATGCGACTTAGTATGGCTTAGCGCAGGTGGCAGACGCAGCAAGTTAAGCAGCTTAAAAAGCTGCCAAATATGAACTAGATATGCATAAAACACCATATAATTGCCCAACTTGCGTCATGTTTTTCATACTGCGATTGCATCGCGTTTTCATGCAAAATCCCGAACAATCAAAAGGATTTAATTTGTAAATAGTCTTTTAAACACTTAGGGATACGTTCGTTTAGTTTTTGGGGTTGCTGCATGCAACGTCGTCATCGGGGTGGCAAAAGGACATTAGATATTGTGATTTTCCAAATGATTAAATTGCCCACTGCAAAGGGATGGAACGGGAGCGGGAAACGGGAAAGAGAGAGAGAGAGCTGATAATACTCGCTTAACGTTTGGTGTTGGTATTTTTATTAACTCTGCTTTCTGGGTAAACAATTAAAGTGGCTTTAGGGCGGCATGCTTAACACACGACTACACATGTAATTGGGCGTCGCTTCAATGTTGCTTCGCCTTGCACAATTCGATTTCAGTTGAAATGCTTTCAAGCACTTGAGAGTTTTTTGATTGTTGACAGATACAGATACAAATACAGATACAGATACAAATGCGAGCGATAGCTAGATACAATGACAACAACAACAGCACCAACAGCAACAACAGCAACAATAACAACGAAATGTAAAACAACTTGACCTAAGCGCCTGCACTCACTGAGGGATTACGACTCGTTCTGCGTCCTGCGTCGTGCGTGTGTCCTGCCCTGTGTCCTTCGTACTGCGTCCTCTTTCGGCATCGCTTTTTGTCCCCTGCCAACTTGGCCTTGCATACAAATTGCCCGTTTCACGGTTCTCTGTATCCGCTGGCAGATTAAGCGTAATTGGTCATTGATTCACATACGTTATATGCCATACTCTCAGACTACTTCAATAGTAACAGATTTTGAGTGTTGTTTTTGGGCCCCTCCACCCAGTTTATTCGTTTTTTTTTTGGCTTGGCACTTTAGTATCTATCAGACACTTTTTGTATCCGTCTCACAAAAAGGGGTTGGATGAACATGCAATTATTTTGGGATTTGCATGGGGCCAAAGCAATCACAAATATGAGGAAAAAAAACACGTTGCTCCAAAGCGTTTTTTCGATTTTTCGTCATCGAAATACTTTTTTAAAATCTGTTGTTAACGCTTTTAAACGTTTTTATGTCGGGGTTAGGTTTATGATCATCGGCATTAAATTCAATACAGGCATCAAATAAATCTTTTTTTTTTTTACAAACACACAATTATTCCCACACTATAGATTAAAATAAATAAAATAATTAAATTAAAATAAATCAATTAAATTAGAATTTAAAGGATTTATATTTATACAAAATGTACTTTAAAGTAGTAGAGTTATTGACAAATATTTATTTAATTATCGGGTTTTAAAGTATCGAGTGAAAAATCTAAACTGAATTTCGCCTACTTGCTCCAGTCTATTGTATCGTTTGCAATTTGGTTCAGTGCAGCTTGTGGCATGTTTTTTTGCACACATTTTGATCGCACATGTGTGATAAAATGTTGTGCGGATATCCGCAAATTCAACTTTTGCGTTCCGGGCATGGTTTAAGCCGCATTATAATTGCGCTGCCAACAATTAAAAAGCTCACAGAATCACAAGGGTTGTAGCGGCCGGGAGTGCAGCCTCAAGGGAGTGTGGGAGGACATAGGACAATAATTGGCAGCAATTATAGCAAGGAAATCGTTGCTAATTTGCCACTCGCTCCGCTGCACGCATTGTTGCTGCTCTGTTGTCTGCAGTCTACAGTCCGCAGTCGGCAGTGTGGGTGGCAGGGTGTCGTCCATAATTGCAGAACTCTATTTACGTCGTCTGTTGCACGGTCGTCGTCGAGTGATTTCAATTTACAAACAATTAATTTTCTTAATATGCGACGAGAAGAGACACGCACTCGGGCATCGAGCACTTTGACGCAAATGTGGCAAATGCCTTGATCCAAATGTTTCGACCGAGCAGCACGGACGGCAATGACGGAAGTGCTTTTGGCCACGTTGCTGCCAAGCAACCCAGGGGTTCGAGTGGCGAGTGAAAAGTGCATAAGACACCCCCTAGGAATTCGAGCAGTCTGTGCTGTCTCTGCTGGCAAATCAGAGTTGCACACTTCCGATTGGATGCCATTGTATTCCGTCTCCATCTTCATCCTCCATCTCCAACTTCGACGCCGCCTGCAAGTTGATCAAAGTTGATTGAGAGCATGGCGGGCTGGGCAATTAGAACGTCCATTTGCATTTGCACGCAACTCCCCAAAAGTGAAACTCAAACTTCAACTCCAACTCCAACTCAAATTGCAATTCGTTTGCGTCTTCTTGCAGGTCTGGTTCCAGAATCGACGCGCCAAATGGCGTAAACGTGAGAAGTTTATGAATCAGGACAAGGCTGGTTATCTGCTGCCCGATCAAGGTGAGTTCTCGGCAAATTACGTGTGTGCCACGTGTAATTGAATTGCTTCCCTCCCCATACCTCTTCTGCGTTCGCAACTAATTTAATCAATGATTATTCCTCTCTGCTCCCTCTTTACACAGGTCTGCCAGAGTTTCCGCTGGGCATTCCACTGCCGCCACACGCACTTCCTGGCCATCCGGCCGCCTTGCCCGCCGAGTTCTGGCCGCCGCACTTTGCGCTGCACCAGCACTTCAATCCCGCCCTGCTGCCCCAGCAGCTGATGCCGCCCCACTACAAGCTGCCCAACTTCCACACGCTGCTCTCGCAGTACATGGGCCTCAGCAATCTCAACGGCATCTTTGGCGCCGGCGCCGCCGCGGCTGCAGCTGCTGCCAGCGGTTGCGGTTCGGCGGCAGCGGTGGCCGCTGCGGCAGCTGCCTCGGCGGGCTATCCACAGAACCTCTCGCTGCATCCCTCGTCCGCCCAGGTGAGCCCGCCCTGCAGCAACAGCAGTCCGCGCGAGAGCCCCAACTCTATGGCTCCGCATCCGCTGCACTCGACGCCACACAGCGCGGCCACGGCGCTCATCTCGGGCGGCGACCTGTCGCTTACCTCGACGGTGGCGCAGTCGCCGCGCAGCGCCACCGGCGGCAGCAGCAATGCCTCGACGCCCGTCTCGGTGGTGACCAAGAGCGAAGACTGAATCCCGGCGGTGTCCCACGCTGGAGAACGGACACAATGTGGTGATAGCTTGGAGAAGGAAAGCGATTGTGTATATAGCGTGTATGGTACAGTACACACATGGCAAATAAGTGACATTTAATTGATACATAATAATTAATTAGAGTTGTAACAATGCTATAAATTAACTACGAACTAAGAAAACAAATAAATGAATACAAAGAAAGTGCCAAAGGTTTTTGATTTCATTGTGGAGAGGCGAAAAAATTTCGAATCTATTGAAGTGATTACGACTGACAAGTGGTCGTGGATAATAATGAATTTATGAATAGTAAACTGAAGGGAATTAAGGGAAATCTTTCAATTTGTATAGTTCTGATTTGTAATTTTAACATGCATAAATTTTGAGTTTTGCAAATGATTTGATTTTAGGATTGTGATTTATGGAAAATCATTCGATTTGTATAAATCTAATTTGTAATTTAAACATGGATCAATTTTGAGTTCAGGATTGATTTAATTATATTTTAAAGGTTCTCTTTTGACTGTATAATACTATGTTCAATATAATTTATTTATGAGTTTAAGAAAATCTGAAAAATTGAGAAATAATTCTAATTAATTATGTATACATATAATTATGTAATTATATATAGATTGGAAATGAGATAGATTCGCAAAGTGGTTGTATTGAGTTAGAGCATGTTTGTCTACTATAACCAGCTATGCCCTGAAACGAGCTTCACAGCTACAATATCAAATGACTGTAAACATACTTAACGCAAAATAACTGCCAGTTTGGAGGCAGTTAATTGCGCACAGGATCAACATACAATACGCGTTGTCGAGGAGCTTTGTTCAGTCGAATGCAAGTGTAATTACAATTGAAGCGAGAAATTAACAATTGATGAGAAGTAACTCGTAATCTAGGGAGCACTTGAGTTATTGTATGCAAGCTGTCGACCTTTCGGGATGCACGGCGAGTCAATGGGAATGATCTTGGGCATCAAAGTGAAGGTGAAGTGGCTCAAAGAATCCCAAGGGGGAATGCGCCTCAATGCCTCAATGCTAAAAGAACCAACACAGACACAGAGAGCAATAAAGAGATTGAGAGAGAGAGAGGGG
Organism: Drosophila siamana; assembly: GCA_035047445.1. NCBI lineage: Eukaryota > Metazoa > Arthropoda > Insecta > Diptera > Drosophilidae > Drosophila > Drosophila siamana. Next base: position 55,855 of record JAWNPP010000116.1, on the reverse strand, counting down.
AAGTTCAAATCAAATAATAATCTTGATATTATGTCAAAATTGCAAGGCAGAAAAAGGAAATGTTGCACAACATGCAATACAACACACACACACACAGGCATCAACTGCTCACGAAGAGGATTCGAAGGAATCGCATTGTGTGCCGCAGACAGCAACGGAAACAGCAGCTATGAAGGATGTAAGCTAAAGGATTTTGCACAATTTTCAAGTGTCGAGCGAGCGAGCTGACGAACGACGAACAAACGGTGGTGTAAAGGACCTCGCTGAACTGCACGCTACCTCCGTCATAGTATCGCAACGCATCGCCAGGATCCGCCGCTCTTTTGTGCCGTGTGGTGCTGTCCCAGTGTGTCCTGGCCGCATGCAGAGCTAAATGCTGTATTGATATCTCGTAATTTGTGCCATAATTACTTTTTAATAATTCCCTTTGCGCCACAGGACATCGCTTTGTGTGTGCAACGGCCTTAAATTTAATAAAACTCGGCTCCTGGCTCCTGGCTGCTGGGTAACAATTTGATTACACTTAACAGTTCTCCGCAGTTGGTGGGTCAAAATTGAATTCCTTGCGCAAATACGATGACTGCGACCATATATCAACATTATTACCACCATCATTATGTCATCAAAATGTACAAATGCGCGACTTAACGGATTTGTCACTGCAAGTCGAGCACCAGCAAAAACATGCCATACACTAAACAAGTACGAGACTCGTCCTTCCTCGTCCCCCTCTCCATACTCGCCGTCGTCCTTGCAGTCGCGCATTTTGCATAAAGGAGGCCCAGCGTCAGCGTTGTCAAAGAAGCTTTCATAAAACTCATATGCAAAAGCATCTCACGGGTAGGCAGCAAAAGACATCCAATCTGCAGCGCCATCTGCACTCTTGCCACAGGAGTCCTTGGATTACTTCATATAGCTGGTCGACCGCTGAAATGTGACGTGTATCTTCAAAATGTATTTGACAATCTTTGGCACGAATGTTAGCGAAGATCTTGTACGTTATAAATTTAATTTCGATTGTAGGTTGTTAGAACGTTCTTTTAGTTAGAAGATGTTTGAAAAATCTTCTTTCGATGATTGAGATTTATACCATACAACTAGCTATATAAATACATATCTCCTTAAGGCATATGACGAGAAATACTATAACCATGTATACGACAATTTTAAATTAGTAAAATTTGTAGGAAAACATACATTATTATGAGATTTATGCTATAATAGATATGTCCTTAAAACAATGATTTTTGCTATGAAATGCAATAACCGTTTAAAAATGTACGAGGTAAGAGTGTACTCCCGATTTTAAATTAATTAAATTCTTAATGAAATATTTATAAATATCAGTTTTATTTTCTCTACATAATTAACAATTTGTATATAAATTGTCTTCAAATGTATTACTATTTTTATCTTTTAAAAACACTGGGTTATTAGCATTTGGAATAATTTCTTAAATGATTAGGCATATAAAACTCTTACTTTGTAATATCCGTACTAATTTGCAGACATAAATTTACTGCTGCAAATCGTGCTAAAGAGCATTCAGCTGTCGTTGGTAGCCGACCAATTTATATCTTATTTCTATTGACGAAAATTCAATAAGTTGAAGTAGATCTTTTATTTGTGCAAGTGTTTGGCCAAGCTGCACGGGCTCCAGGGGGGCGCAGAGAGGAAAGCCATTGGACTGAGCTGCAGGGTCCCCCCCTACCGAATATTCTTGTGTGTGTGTGTGTTTGTGTGTTCTAGGAATTTCATTCAGTGTGCAAATGCAGCGCCACTCTGCGGGCTATAAATATATGAAATTTATCAAGTGGCCTTTTGAGTTTCGTATTTTGTGGCTCTATGAAATTGAGTGTCGAGTGCGGTGCCACTGTATGTGTGTCTGTGTGTGTGAGAGTATTTGCATTCAGCTCACCTTGTAAATGTGTGTGTGTGTGTGTGTGTGTATCTCAAATATAATCAAGCACATTGCCATTTTGCTTGCAGTTTTATGAACCTCTTCACGAGTTCCGCGAACAATGAAATGAAAATCAATTTTGGGCTCGACACTTGAGCTCGAGCGCATTAAAATGGCAACAGTTACAGTTACGCAAAACAACTCAAACCGTGGGGAGGGAGGCAAACGTAATCGAGGGCTGGGGGGTCACTTGAAAGACTGCCAGCATTTCTCTTTACGTTCTTTGTTTTTTATTCGTTTTCGCTGCGCATAACGAGCACAACTGTTGACGACGACAGCAAAATGTATCTGTATCTGCGGCTGAATACAGCGGTAATTAAACAAGTTAAATCCGCTCAACAGATGCTCAAGTCAGATTTCATTTCAGCTGCTTTATCGTCCTTTTTCGTCCCGTTTCATCGTCGTCGTCATCATCGTGTTGCACTTAAAAAATTATTTAATTCATCAAAAAGTTGTCAGCGCAATCATTATGCCAGCTTGTCTCGCGGTCTGAAGGAGCTGTCTAATGAGCGCCATTTTGCACAAAAGCGAAGGACGCACAACGCAGGACACAAGGCAGCGCCAGCGTTAATTACGGTAATTTGTGCCGACTTGAGAAGCAGTTGCCGCTGCTGAGCGACAGTCTCGAATATCGCATGACATCGCATGTTTGATAGTTCGATCGTTAACACACCGCAATATGCAATTGCAACAATTTCCGACAGGATACAGCGCCCACTCGGTAAGCATCCTGGCGACAGTCGAACAACAACACGAAATGCGATACTTTTTGTGTCGATCACTGCGTGCATTTCAAAGTAAGCCGACGATCCTCTGAGCTGAGATTGAGACTGAGACAGAGACTTGAACTATGGCAGCTACTGCGACAGCGACTGCGACTTATCCTTGTCGGCGAGAGAAAGTGATGGGAAGTGAAGTTTTTCTTTCATTTTTGTAGCTGACTTCAATGAGCTAAGCTGTGCCTTATTTATCGTTTCGCTGATCGAAAGCAGCTGACTGATCTCTCGGCTCTTGGTCCTTAAACGATGCGAGCGAGTTCTTCGCCCTGCCACGCTGCGATTAAAGAATGAGCAGTAGCCCCGTTGTTTTTGTTTATGCTATTTGCCAAAATGGTTTCATGCCTCGTTTCATTCGATTTGCCAACCTTTTGGTCAGCTTGTCCAATGTCCAATTTCCAGGTAGCTGCAGCTGCTCCCACAGCTCTCTACTCTGCTCTGCTCTGCTCTTGGGCAATTGTGCGGTTAATTGTGTCCTCATTAGCCAATGGTCGCCTTTGGTGGTTCTCTGCCTCACAATGGGCACTAGACACATTTTCGCATTTCGTTTTAATTGACGACATTCTCTATTTTCTTTTCATTGCTTGTGTGTTCAGCCTGAAGAGATCTATCTGTCTAATCTTGTCTAGGCATTAATAGAGCTAGTTTTGTTCACTTTGATATCGATACTTTGGTGAAATCAGTAAAGGAAGACTGATGTGGCTAACAAAATGGCAGAACAATACTTATGTTTAGGAAGAGAAATTCAGAAACGATTCTCAACTCAAATAAATCAAAGATCTAAGGAACAGTTTTAGAAACTATAAAATTTAAACAGCTGTATGCAACAATCTGTATAATATTCCATTCTTTCAATTCTTAATTGTAGATTTGCAACCTGAAGTGTCAGGCAAAAATAGTAAAGCAGAAGCAGGATGAATAAATCTCACTGTCTCCGTCCTGCTGACGCCAAAGATTCCAAAGACATATACTAAATACTATGTTAGCCAAATGAATCACTAGAAATCTGTGTTGCATTCAACGATGTTCGCATGGCTATTATTAGGATTTAACTGGGTTATTTCTTGGAAGTTCAATCGTTAGCCATAAAACCCTCATAATAAAGTCATGTGCAGAAAGGGGTAACTAACTAACTAACACTTTGGACTGTGTTCGCTGGTGTTGCGACTGCGAACGAGCCATGCTTATTTATAATGATAATAAATTAAATAAACAAACAAATATATCAACGAAAAGATCCGTGTGCACACACGCCAAAGTATTAAATAGAGCAAAAAATACTATTAAATTAAGTTAATCAAATGTATGCGCTGTGAAATTGAGCAGCTGTCTATTTGGTTGGATGGTTGGTTGGTTGGTTGAATGGCTGGATTCATGGTTAGATATTTTGTATTCACCTTGCCGCGGGCATTCGACGGGAAAAAAACACAACCACAGGCTCATAAATAATATTAATAAAAGGCAAAAGCAACAGCAACAAAAGGGTGCGAGGTGTGAGAGTGTGAGGCATGTGTGAGTGTATGTGTATCTGTGTGTGTTTGTGTGTGTGTCATTACTGTTACACATTGTTTACATTTTGTTTATTAAACGACGCGGAAAACTAGCGACACTCACACACACATGCAACGTGCTGCAGTGTGAGAACGGAGAGCGAGAGACGAGCGTGCTATAAACTATCAAGTCACAGCTCAGTGAGAATTTGCTACCCCTTTTTTGGCAAGCCCCTCGGTCCGAGTTCGACGGGGTGTTGGCCAAAAGCGCGTTGGCAATGAGAGCGTATTTGATTTTAATTAAATTTCCGTAACTTTGTCACAAATTTGTATTTGTCTACCGCTCCCGCTCCCGCTCCCGCCCTTCCCCCTTCAAGCGTACCTCCGACAGCAACCCTTCGTATGGCGTGCACGTTGTTGTCGCTTTTAGTTTTGTTTGTTTTTATTATTATTTTCGAACGAGGATATTTTGGGGAATAGTTTCCATGATTAATTGCCAGGTGAAAAAGCAGTTCGCTCACTCAATAGCTCGACAGGTGTTGCTTACTGACTTTGCTGCTCAAGCTTCACCCTTACTTTTGCATTTTGATTTTCGATACGATGACGATGGTTGATCCTATAGATCCACATGATATTGCTGCTTCAGACGTGCACCTTCTGCTTGGCCCATTTCATTCCAAGACTCAGTTATGGAATTCAATTCCTGCAGCACTTGCGGTGACCTTGCCAAATGAGTGCGTTCTGCAAAAACGATAAAAACGAAACGAAAACATTATGCACGATATTTTGAGATTATGAATGCTTGTTAACACTTGCCCAGTTCATTGGATATATAATTGATAGAGGGGTTGGTGGGCCAATCGTCTGAAGGTGCAACAGGCATCTTTAAAGATCAACAACAAAATTTATTGTTCTCGTCACGAATCGAACTGCTCGAAATTTGGAAATGCCTAATAAAGGCTCGATACTCGTGATAGGCTAAAAACAAGGCCAACTAGATTGACTTGAATTGAACTCGAAATCCAGTTACTTGATTTGGCCCAATTATTACGCCTGATTTAATAAACTGAATGGCACTCTTAACAGCGCTAAGTGGCCGCTAATCGTTCGACGAAGGGAGTGCAATTGTTACTCGAGAGAGAGAGAGAGAGAGAGAGAAAGCACATCAAACAAAAATTGATGTCAATTCCCTGAGCTTCCCCAATTTTGTCTGTCGCCATTCAGTCGCTGACAGCGGAAACCGGAAACGCGCCACAAATTGCAAAGTTTGAGCATTGTGAATGCCGCCTTCGCCTTCATCTTCGTCTTCGCTTTTGTTGTCTTCTGGCGAATTAATTTTATTTCATTTGCGTTTATTTGCTTTTTTTGATCTGTTGGCAACAATTGTTGCTCTATTGAAAATTGACATCAATTTTCCTTTTACACTTTTCACTTTTCGCATTTCCCATGATTATGCGACGATTATAATAAATGCAAATTTCCTTACCCATTTCCTTAGCTGTGGCCAACAATTTAGCATTTCTTTTGCCACTTCCAGCATCGCAAAGAAGTGAAATAAAGTTTTAGCATATGGGGCGTGGCCAAGCGGGAGAGGGTAGCATGGGGTATGCACAGTTGATAGGAGCAATTTCGGGAAGAAAACTTTGTTGAAATTTTGAATGTGGCGATGGAAATTAGCTTTCGAATGAACCAAAATAAATTGAAACACATTTCTACTTATAGAAAGAATATTATAAATAAAAGCAAAAAAATTTTGAAATTTTTAATTGCTTATCTTAGCTTAATTTTATTTATTTTTATAGGAAGAGATCAACAAAAATATATGATAAGATGTACATACTATGGTATGAAAATGTGAGTTTAGAAATGCGCTTTGTATGCAATTAATACTTTTAATTAAAAAGTGGAAATCTTCGAAAGAAATTTTGAATGTATTTAGTTTCTACAGTAGAATGGTATCTGTTAGTCAAGCACAGTCTTTTTATCGTGTTTTCGTAGTTGGTTTTGCGGCTGTCAACACATATGAACTCATATTTTGATGAGTGAAGCCATTTTTTGAGCAGAAGCAGATTTATTGCTGCTCAGCAGCAGCACTTTTTGAAGGTTTAAAAAGGTTTTGGGCCAATGCAAATGCCAACGTGTTGCCATAGGAATTGCTCTTGCTAGGACACAAAAACGACAAAAAATAGAAAGGAAAATCAACAGCAAAACTCAAGTGCGAAACACTTGAAAAAAGAACGCATACAACATTCGTCGCTGAAAGTGTGAAATGTATTTGGCATTTGTGAGAAATTAGCAGGCATTTGCAGTTAAATCAGGCGCATAATTATTTTCCCATTTTCCGTGATGTGAAAATGTCTCTCAATTTGGGCAGGTATTAAGTACGTGTGTGTGTGTTTGTTTGAGTGAGAGAGAGAAAGGACACAAATGACAAAGGACAGAGGCTAAACGATATGTGTGATGCGTGGTGGGATTTGAACTTGGGTTCTGCAATTGTTGCCGCTGGTGTCGCGTCTGTCGTAGGCTTATTTAAATAACAAATAGCTGTTTAAATAGACGCATTACTGGCACTAATTTGTGGGCATTTTATGTTGAGCTAAGACAAATGAGAGACTTATCACACACACTCACCGGGCACACCTAGCACAGACACTCGAATTGAAGTGTTCTTAAGTGTCATTTAAACTCTACGATTCCGTCTTCAAGTGCCCGAAGAATTGAGTTCAATTCTTGGCCATAAGATGAAGGAATACATGCAGTAGTTTTAGATTTGTGAATGTTGCCAACATTGAAGTGTTAAAACCAATTTCATGGCTCAACTGGATCCGACTTGGGCTGGGTTTAAGGTTAAACAACCCCCAATTTTGCAGAGGAGCAAGTCGATTAGAGTCAATTAGCGCGCGATTATAATGCCATTTGTAATGCCTATTTATCAGCCGCCCACCTCCGGAGCATGATGTGCCGCCCCCTTTGGGCATTGCTTTAAAGTCATTGAAGAAATTTGCACATAAATTGAGTAAAGTGCAATTTTTTTATCGTTGTCGTTGCCGTTGCCGTTGTTATTGCTGGTGGATTCAGCCCTAACACGTTTACCCAGCATGCAGTCGAAGCGATGAAGACAAAAGTGCGGACAACCAAACGGCCAGGATGAGAACGAGAACGAGAACGAGACGTGGACGAGGACGGGACCGAGTCATGTGTGAACAGCAACAACAACGACAACAACTAAGGGGAACAACACAATCACCCCCATCGATGATGCACCCCTTTATAGACTCATCTACCCATTCTCGTTTGCAGCTGAATGGATTCGTGTTCCTCTTCATGCCTATCGCCTTTTTATTTGGTCAGCGAACATTGTCAGCCCAATTTCACACAAAAAATGCAATCAAATGTGACGCTTTCATTGCGAGTATTCTTTCGATCCGATTGCGAATGCTATGCGAGTGTATTTGTGAATATTTATCGCGTGCACTCGGCTTTGGAGTGGGCATCAAATTGAAATCAATCAAATTAAATTGCCTTGTTCAAACAATATTCGTTCTGTCTGCACTGCACATCATTCAATTTCCAATTTTTAATCTCTACATTCATTTTTTATGGTTATTAAAACTGCATTTACTATTTTTAAGAATATTTTTCAATTGCATTATTCTTATATTTTAAAAATTTGAGGGTTGATATTTGAGTGATGAATGGAACGTGACGGTAAAAAAAAAATTCACTTAATTTTATTGCATTATTACTGTAATGAATTAGGCACTTATTTGGATTAAATAACAATACTAATATAGATGCAGTTTGACTTTTAATTAATATTCATTGCTCTTATAAACATCTAAAAATTCAAATATACATGTTTTTATGGCTCTAAGCGAAATAGAATATGAAAATGTTATTAGAAATTCTGTGAATACGCAGTATTTAAACTTAGAAAGCTAAATTTAATTTGTTTACTAAGAACATCTGGAAAATGGTCAATCTTATACTATAATCATATGCTAACCTGAAAAACTGTATAGAATTATAATTCAACCAGGCTTAGTATTTATTCAGAACATATGGCTCCCAAAGAGCATTGAAAAGGGTCAATTTTCTGAGCTTTGCTTATTTATGTGATTAAGTTAAATATTTTAGAAAGTTTGACATGTTTTGAAGCAACGTTTGTAAAGCTCTTGCAAAGCTTCTTGTTAAAATTTGCAAAACTTTGAAAGTCTCAGGAGCACTTTTCATACGCTTCACTGAATACAAGTTCGGTTTAATTTTTTGGTTGGCATCGATAATAATTGAAGTGAAAACAATGTGTGTGCGATGGTGTGCATGTGTGAGTGTGTGTGTGTGTGTGAGTATGTACATGAGGCGGTCGCAAAGCTCCTTGAAGAACTTGATGTGCCCCTCGCTTTGTGCTGCACATAATTGACCATATGGGACGTTCTGCATATATAATATTTATAAGTACTTGAAATCGTCATCGCAGTACTTGTGTTTGTACTCTTTATTATGGATCAAATCAAATCGAATTTGTATGGAAATTAAATACAGAAAATTGCATTATTTCAACGTGCTTATTCGCTCATTGTGTGCGTGTTTATTTTTGTTTTTGTGCAAATTGATTAGTGGGCCGAGTCTTTTGGGGTTGCAGACTTGCCCCGACCACTCGGCGACTACTTTGACTCGGCATCTGTGGGCTGGTTTTCTGCATTTTATTTTTTCTTTTTGGCATGGCTTAAGCTTCGCCTTTGACTTTGGCATTGTTGTGCAGCGCCCTGTAAAGTGATTCGCTTGAGAAACCGAAATCAGAGTGACGACAGCAAAACTTTTGCGTGTGCGATTTGCTGTGTACGTTGCATGCAACATGCGCCCATTTTAGCAGTCATTCGGCTATGCAACTTATTAGCCAAACGCGTTTCTGGCTCTTGGCCAAAATTCGCACCCATTAATTACCCATCTGCAGTCCGTAGTTCCCAGTTGTAGCTTGATCCTCATCCCCATTCTCATGCTTTAGCTCATCTTCTCATATGGCGACCGCGAAAAATTGCATTTCATTCATGAAGATCGAGTTCTAATTAAACGCCCCAGCGATCCGCTGACTAATTGTCTGTCTGTATGTCCGACTGTCGCTCTGTATCGCAGTCCTCAGTTTGTCGCTTGCATATATTTGTTGCATCCGCAATTAGTGGCAGAAACATTCGTTGTACAAGATTGATCATAATGCCAGCCAAGGGGCAGCAGCTAATTTGTCTGCATTGCAGTTGGTGCATTAGATTGTCGCTAATTTCGGGTAATCTGTTGCCATAATTGACGTTGGCAGTGCCGTCAATACCGAGTGCTTGTGCTACACAGGGTATGCCAACAAGTATCAAAACAATTTCAACAATTTCTTCAATTCCTACAAATAGTTTTAGTAAGCAACAACATAAAATTGCCTAATAAACTTTTGACTTTATTTATTAGCAGCGTTAATTATTCATACTCCTCTAAAAGAAAACTAATTTTGCATTAGTCTACTCTCTTCTTTTGAACATAATTAAAGGGTATATCTCCAAGTCTTTTGGCTTCAAGGCTTTCATATTCGACAGACAAATTCAAAGTGATTTGTCAAATGTCTTTGATCATCGCTAACTATGTAATTCGGGGCAAAACTGTTCTATGTTCTATGTGGCAATCTGCGTCATGGCCTATCGAGTTACTTCTTATAAACAAATGCTACGAACATTTCTCGCTATGCTTTGGCTTTGGAATGCCTTTTGCTGGCTGCTAAAAATATCCAAAAAAATGTGAATACATACGCCGAAAAAGCATTTCAAAAATATTTTTGGCCATCCCGAAAAAAATTCAAAATGAATGCTAGAAAGCTTTGGGAAATATGAAACGGGGTGTGCCTGGAAAAGCTTTCGAGGTGGAACCAGAAATAGACCACCAAAAAAAAAAAACACTAGAAGAATTCACTAAAAGAACTCAGAAGAGATCACTACTAGCAGGAAGAAATGCATGAAAGGTTTTAGATCAACCAAAAGACTCCTGGATAGATAGACTACAGATGCCCCGCCCCAATTGCTGTATGAACCACTCGGCAGTGCTCTCAAAATCATGTTGTTGTTTTTAGAAAAGAATTAAATCTAAAAAATCGTTTTTATTTATAAATAATTATAAATTTTTTTTAATTAAAATTACATTCATGTGATTATTTTACATTTCGTAACAATAGACCCCATAATACTATTGATGATGTTATGTACAAAACAAGAAAGAGGTGGTGGTAGTTCTTATAAAATAATCAGATAATTAACATTCGATGAAAACACAAAAAACAATTAGAATGGGGTTCGTTTTCATTTAGATAGAGTGTTCAGTCAGTACAAAAATAATCTGGAACCAAGGGATGACACATTGGTTAAATGACATTCAAAAGCATCTCAGATGTTGTTGGATGGTTGTGTTGTTGTTGTTGTTCTTGGTAACCCACAAACATAGCAGATACACAACAAGGCCAAGAAGAACCATGCATGCATCGCTATGCGGCAGGTGGTGGTGGAGTGGGTGGTGGTTGGTGGCAAGTAAATGCTTAGAAGCACTTGCGGTGGACAATGCCAGGGCCGGACTCGTCGTATTCCTCCTTGGAGATCCACATCTGCTGGAAGGTAGACAGGGAAGCCAAGATGGAGCCACCGATCCAGACGGAGTATTTGCGCTCTGGGGGAGCAATGATCTTGATCTTGATGGTGGATGGGGCCAGGGAGGTGATTTCCTTCTGCATGCGATCGGCAATACCGGGGTACATGGTGGTGCCACCGGACATGACAATGTTGGCATACAGATCCTTACGGATATCCACATCGCACTTCATGATCGAGTTGTAGACGGTCTCATGGATACCGCACGACTCCATACCCAAGAAGGAAGGCTGGAACAGGGACTCGGGGCAGCGGAAACGCTCGTTGCCGATGGTGATCACCTGACCGTCGGGAAGTTCATAAGACTTCTCCAGGGAGGTGGAGGCAGCAGCGGTGGCCATCTCCTGCTCGAAGTCCAGGGCAACATAGCACAGCTTCTCCTTGATGTCACGCACGATTTCACGCTCAGCGGTGGTGGTGAACGAGTAGCCGCGCTCGGTGAGGATCTTCATCAGGTAGTCGGTCAAATCGCGACCAGCCAAGTCCAGACGGAGGATGGCATGGGGCAGGGCATAACCTTCATAGATGGGGACGGTGTGGGAGACACCATCACCGGAATCCAGAACGATACCGGTGGTACGGCCGGAAGCGTACAGGGAGAGCACGGCCTGGATGGCGACGTACATGGCTGGCGAGTTGAAGGTTTCAAACATGATCTGGGTCATCTTCTCGCGGTTAGCCTTGGGGTTCAGAGGGGCCTCAGTCAGCAGGACGGGGTGCTCCTCGGGGGCAACGCGCAGCTCGTTGTAGAAGGTGTGATGCCAGATCTTCTCCATATCATCCCAGTTGGTGATGATACCGTGCTCAATGGGGTACTTCAGGGTGAGGATACCTCTCTTGGATTGGGCCTCATCACCGACGTACGAGTCCTTCTGACCCATACCGACCATCACACCCTGGTGACGTGGACGACCGACAATGGAGGGGAAGACGGCACGGGGTGCGTCATCACCGGCGAAACCGGCCTTGCACATGCCGGAGCCTGCATTGTCAAATAGAAAATACGTCCGGTTAGCAAAACCACGAGAATTTCGACTCAGCGCAAGTGGACAGTGAACGGGACAATCGCTGGCTAACGGAAAATCGCATTTCGTCTATCGCAAATTCGTTCCGTATCACAACTGACTAAGAAAACTGATTACGTTTGGCGGAATGATCGCGGGGAGCTCAAAGAACTCAAATTTTGGGTGACAAAATATCACAATTCCTTGAGAAATTAATGCGAACTGTCGGAAATGTGTCGTATATATCGCAATTCGTTTCAGAAACGTGAGGAATTTTTGTGGATTTTTATATTTGTTTTTAAATTATTCACAATTCGTGTAGAATGTGCTATTTATAGGAAATTTCACAATTCTGTGAATATTGTTGTTTGGAACTATATTCTTGAGCTTCCCAATTCTTATAGAATGTGAAGAAAGTTTTGATATTTGTTGTATTTCATATCTTTGTGGAATTTTTGTTGGAAATGTTAATAAATATCACAATTCTCTGCGAATGTGTTTGAAAATTGTTGTTATTTGTTGAATATTGAATAAAATTCCAACTTATTTGAATTTTTTAAAAAATTCTTAAGAATTTCTTGAATCACTATGGCAGCACTGCACTAAATATCCTTGCAAAATGTAATCCACTTTTTGCTTTTCGCAAGATTTCTAGTTGCTTGGAGTATGAATAATCCATTTTAGTCCCTTCGGTTGTCCCATTTGACTGATATTGGTTAACTGATTGTGTGGTTAGCTTTTGTGGTATACGCACCATTGTCAACGACCAAAGCAGCAACCTCATCGTCACACATTTTGTCTGGAGTTTGTTTTGTATTACGGTACCACGGGAATTTAAATCAAGAATTACGGCAATGTGTACGCTTTGGAACACAACTGACTGACTAACGTATCCCCGCGTTGGCATTCAGATTTTATACCAGCTGCGATTTTCTTGGACGCCAAGAAAATCGAACATCAGCCGCAGCAGCAGCCACTGTCGCTGCCGCTCCGTCTTCTCCCCCCTCCGAGCAGCAGCGGCAGCATCCACAGCATCAGCATCGGCATTAGCAGCAGCAGCAGCAGCAACAACAACAGCTACAGCTAATCAGCTAAAGATACAGATACAGATACATGTACGCTCATGGATATCTGCCCACCTTCGGGCGTCGCTGTTTGGCGCCTAAAAATAGATCCTTAGCATAGGGGGGCCGCCTTTGGACAATGCTACGAGGCTGCAGGCAAGAGCGAGAGCGCGCTAACATGTTCGGCATGATCGAGCGTGCTGTTGGCAATCGGCTGCCTCGTTCGTGCGCGCGACGACGCCCGACCACAGTTGGTTACGAGTCCAAAAGTGCCGTATAAGGCAAGGCTGCTGCTCCAGCGATCGCTCACGCTCTCGCTCTCGCTCTCACACTCGCCCTCGCTACGTTCGCTGTCAGCTCGCTCTCTTAATTTGCACTCTCTTGACTGTGCGCGGGTGAGAGTATGTGTGAGAGCAAAATACTTGTATATTCATTTGCATGCGTTTTGTTGGTATTTTTACGTTGTTTGTTGGTTGTTGGTTGTTGAGTTGGTTTCTTTTTAGGTCGTGGGGGGATCTCGAACATTAATTTCGTTTGCCTCGTTCCCATTTACCGCCCACCCTCTGTTCACCAGTTTGCTGGCTATATTCTTGATTTTTTTCATAACTTTCGTGTTTTTCGTATGTCGTAATAAATTCATTTTCTATTTTCGATATTTTCTCGCATCGGGCGCATCTCTCAGTGCTTTGCCTGCCTCGCTTGCTTGCTTGCCTCGCATTTCTCATTTCTCTTTTTTTGGCGCGCACGTTTGCACCTTCAATGAAATTCCACTGTTCGCACTTCTATTTTTGGTCATATTTCCCATTGCTCTCAACAACCCCAAAGCTCACGCCCCCATCACATATATACACATATACATATGTTGTATGTATTACCCAGTAAATGTAATGAGCATAATTTAACTAAATTGTTTATTTACAATTGTGAATTGCATGCAACTCCACGGCACTCCACAGACTCGGCTGGGGGGAGCTCAAGGCCCTTGCAGGGTATCCATTTAAATTAGGTTTATATTTTATTTTTAGCAGCAACTAAGTGGGGCATGTTTACGTTTTATGGCATAGTCTCTGCACCAAAGATCTTCCAACAACATGCAACATTCTAGCAAACATATAACACCTCTACATACATCCATACATATACATTTACTATATAAAAATACAGAGATAGATACAGATACACTATATGTATCTAGTAAATATGTTGTTTTGCTTGAAACGAAAACGAAAAGATTTATGTCGCAAATAGGACAGCGAGGCCATATGCTTTTATTGGCGCAATACGAGCATAGTCTATGTCTTTATAGCTATACCTAATCAGTTATGTATATATACATAAGTTTAGTGTAGATATTCATTTGGAAAGGCTTAGGACCAGACGGCCAATGGGAATGACTAATCTATGCCTATTATGATTTCAATTTCAATTCGCCAAAATATCATTTAAGTTAATAAGTATATTTAGCTTTCCGATGTGCTATATTTAGCTTAGGATGGTAACAACCCAGAGTCTCAGTCTTCTGCTTCTTTCCCCACTTCCTTTCATGCATATTTTGTAAGAAGGCAACCACTAACAACGAATTATATATACCCTTTCTACTAAATAATTATGGATTGTCCCTTATGATTATAGTTTCCGTTTGTGGTTCTAATTGTTTTTAAATAAAAATATAGCTTCATAAGTTAAAATCTAATTGCTGCAAAAGATGGAATACATTCGATAATATAGCAACGAAATATGTATATGTTCTGTAAATTTAGTTGAACTGTCTTAACTAAAGAAATTTAATAAAATTTCTTGATATTGGTTCAAGTGTTGGAACTATTGTATTATATCACAAACAGACATTTAATTTTTATATTAAACGTTGTCTATTAATACCTATTTCGCATTGAAAATGCAAAATCCATTGATACTCTACAAAATATACAAGCAATATTTAGAAATAATCAAGATAAGCCTATTCTTTAAAATGTTGACAATTTGGGGCTAGTTTGCAAATCTCTAAAAAAATCCAGTGTTTATACACGTAATGTAAAACTATGTTATATAATATTTACATATATAATTGTGAAAAGATATTTTTAAATAGAAAAAATATATTCATATTTAATATATGCGTTTATGACTGTAGATTTTAAAATATATATTTAGATTAGCTTTAAAAAAATATTAAAATATTATTTAAATAATATATTAATTCTTTAATTTATACATTTTATTAAATATAATTGATAATATGCATTAAATATTATTACCATGATCCAATCAAATACATAACGATTATAACATAATACCACAAGCCTAGCTTACAATATATATATAATTAAAATAATGTTTATATACTTATAGCATAGCATAGCACAATATTTGTTTGCAATCAACGTCTATTTGGAATTGCTCTGTGATTGAGGCACCATTTTGCAAAGCAGAATTAAATTTTTTTAATAAGATAACTTC
The DNA here is from genome assembly GCA_035047445.1 of Drosophila siamana. NCBI lineage: Eukaryota > Metazoa > Arthropoda > Insecta > Diptera > Drosophilidae > Drosophila > Drosophila siamana. Next base: position 40,427 of record JAWNPP010000116.1, on the reverse strand, counting down.
TTATAGGCCTTATTAGCAGTTGAGTTAATCGTGTCCTTATTTAAACAGCAAGCAAGCAGCATGTTAAGCATCGAGTCGCAATATCATTTTCTCTGTTCAGACAACCATTGAAATTGTATCAAAATGTTTTCCAAATGAGCAATCAAAACTCGCGCCATAATCGCAATCAAATCGCATCAGGCCAAAGAACAAACAATGGCCCGAGGTCACAGGCGTTTGTTGCCTTGAGGCTGAAACTCAGAAACTCTCTCAGTTCTGCTTAGGTCAGAGTGTGACTGTGAGTGCGAGTTGAATGACAAATACGCATAGATTTGTATAAATGGTTAAATCAAAATTTAATAAAACCCAGTCAATTGTATAGTTGGGGCGTGGCTGTCAACGCTCTGGCTCTTGGCTCTGGCCAAGGAATTTTAATAATGAGCACGTATCCTGGCAGCGCTGTTGTTTTAGTGCACGTGCGCCAATTGCCAACACTAAAGGGATTCATTTGTGAATTATCCAATGCCAATGCCAATGCCAATGCCTATGTTGCTCCATCCGCTGCGGCTAAAACGCCGACACCGAAACCGAAACCCAAACCCAGAGCCGTATCCGAACTCAATCCCACACCAAGCTGCCTAAGTAAACAGCGAGTCGGGGGCAGAGTCTGCCCCAGTACGGTTGAACGACTGAATGACTGACTGGCTGGCTGGCTGCTTGGGCTGGGAATCAACGAAAACAAATTGCAATTGAGCCTGTAACGGTGACATTGGCGGCTGTTGGGTGACAAAGTGGCCACCACATCACACACACAGAGCGAGGACGAGGGATGGAGAAACCCGCTGCGCATTTGACAGCTCAAGCGAAATGCACACAGACGCCCAAAGCCAAGGCAACAAGCCGTTACATGGCTGTGGCTGCCACATCATGAGGCAAGATAATCACGTTGATGTTGATGTTGATGATGTTGCTGCTGCCGCTGCTGCCACTGCTCGAGGCGTGGGAGAAGCAACCCTTAAGTCTGCTTACAGCTCAATTTGTGGAATTTTTATGAAGTTGCAAACTGTGTGCGGGGGAGTTCATCAAAGTGACCAGAACTATCCCCTGCATTAATTGCAAATTAGTTCGCCACTTTATTGGATTTGCCACTACCCCTTCCCTTCCCTAACCTCCCTTCCCCTCCCCGCCCCCTCCTATATCCCTGCACATATTTGTAAACACGCGTGTGAAACAAACAATGCAATGAATCGAATGCGGAGTGCGGAGTGAAAGTCGAACTGTCTCCACTTCGGTGAAAGGGTTTTAACCACAATCGCCCTCTTTGGTGGCTAATTGAGCTAATCGCCATTGTCAATGCTGATTGTCATTGATTTGCTTAGCGCATTTGTGGTTCAATTCACACTGACCACAGTCCAGTGTATGTGTGTGTGTATGTGGCAGCTGGAACGTGCAACGTGTGCCACATGCAACTACAACTGCAACTGCAGCTGCATCTACTGTTGGCTGCTGGCTGTTGTTTATCATAAAATGCTTGGCACTTGGCAGCTAATTTGAGGCAGCGCCTGAAGCATGTGGGGAATCAGGAGGAATAAGTAAATCAGGTCAACCAGGCGCATAAACACCCGTTCTCACAATCGGAATCCCAATCAGAATTCGATGCCGCATCCAATTTAGAATTTAGAATTTCAATTCAAAGACGGTGCGAATGGAAATTGAGTGCATGCACTGCCTCTGGAGATGAGGTCTATTTTTAAATAGATGGAGAAACAGAGACAGAGAGAGAGAGAGTGTGTGTGTGTGTGTGGGTGAAAGGGCGAGAAGCTCCGCAAACATTCTCCAGAGTCGGCGTGGAAGATTTTAGAAAGATCGCGTATTAGAATCTTGTTATGTTCCATGTACATATGCTCGATTTGTTTAGCTGGTTGCTGAAACATTCATAAAATGCTCCGATACACACAGCCTCATATATCGCATTTCAGATCTAAGCAATGCCCAAGCATCATAATCATCATTTTCATACGTTGAATTCCCAGTTCAATTGAGTTTTTCAAAAGACAAATATTTAGTCATAAATGGATTCACGTGCTGCCTGCAATAATTTAAACCCGAAGCAGACAAGTGGTCATATCGAAGCCAGCGAATACACCCTCATGAATATGGATGACTATATGTATATATTTATCTATATTTCTCTGTCAAATGCGACAAAAATACAATTCGCATAGTCTATGAATGCCGCACTGTACTACTACGAGTATTCATTCGACTCCAGAGCTATGAAAATATTCAAGAACACAAAGCGAAATACGAACAAAAAAACAACAAAAAATAAAAAACGCATAAGAAATAGAGAAGCAACAGAGAAGCAAAGCACTATTAAAAGAGAGAAGGCAAAATGTTGAAATATTTTTATGGCAAATAAGCAGTATACACACGGATCTTTCTATAGATTAGAGTGGGTCTAGGAAAATGGCTCGGCTAAATATTTGAAGCTATACAAATGCTCGAAGAATTTTCGAAGATATTGTATCAATATATTACTATACAAAAAAGTCGAATTGAAAAGTTAATTAATTTCATGATTTCACTATAAATTGGTTATTTAATAAATTTCCAAATTAAATCGGAAGCTTCTCTTATTCCAGTTAATTCAATTAAATGTTTTTTTTATAAATGGTACATTGATTAATTTATTATTCCTCTGCAGGTTTTTTTAGGCTATAAACAAAATTAGAGATTTGGAAAATAACGAAATATACATAAGTATAACTCCCAATGGCATATTTTCTTTCACTGAAATAGAATGCTTGATATTAAAATACATTAAATTTACTTTTTACTTATTGTAAATTAATGTTTATATATATTATATTTGTATTAATGCAGTTATATAGTATTACTTCATTTTAAACAATTTATAATTCGTGACGTTAGAAAGTTCATTGGGCCAGCCTAAAGTGTATATATAATCAGTGTATGATCTCTATAAGCAAAGGAAATAAATGACGCGGACATTTATGGTGTTCGGCCAAAGCAAAATGTTTCAGTTTGATACATATTCATATATATGTATGTATATATATGTATATGTCTAAGATATATCTAATAAATAGATATTGTGTATAGAAAATGCTGTTCGATAATTTGTTGTGTTGTGTTGTATGCTGTTTTGGCGCTGGTTTCATTTCGTGCTGAAGATTTTATTTTTAACATTGTTATTTTATATACACAACACAACACTTGGCGCATAGAACAACAGCAACGGCAGCAGCAAAAATGAGAGAGAAAAAGAATGAAAGAAATATGGAAAGAAATACCGCCAACGCTTTCATCATCGACCAAACGGTCTCGATCAGCTGTATGTCATCAATATGCGATATATCTTGTGGGCAACAAAATCAAATGCGATCCAATTGTGGATGCGAGTGCAGATGTGTGTATGAATGTGTGTGTGTGTGTGTGTAATGGAATATATATGTTTATAATTGTACATTTGGCTAGTTGAATCGGAAGTTATATGTTTGAGGGCAGCTGCTCGCCTAGCATTGTCTCCCCTCCGTCCCTTCGCCTCCTCCCTCGACCTTCTGCTTCCCCGCCGTCCTACCTCGCATGGCCATGAGGCGCCATCCATTCGCACTCGGTGGTTTTTGACATTTTCTATAAATAGACCTAGAGTGAGAAAGAGAGAGAGAGAGAGAGAAAGAGGAGGCATATTCAAGAGTTGATGATGTTGTTTTTTTCTGTGCATAGCTTCGCAGTTCGCTGCAGTACGCTGTGAAAAACTTGTCGCTGTCTAGTCGCCTCCGTCTGGTCGCGATTGTGACTATGGCTGTGACCGTGTCTGCGCCCAAATCTCTGATCCCAATGTTTGTTTTGCGCAAAAATGATTCAGGAATTTTAATTCGTCATATGTTTGTCTTGTGCGCTTTTTTTCCTCATTCAAGTTCAATTTACTTGGACTTTGACTTGCACTTAGCTTCCACTGCACTTTGTGTAATGCACTTTATTTTTGGTTCACCGCTGACAAAGCAGGCGAGGTATTGAGAGGGAGATAGAGAGTGAGATATGTACCCATTCCAATTGTGCACATGTGTTTTACTTCTGCTTTATCTTGGGGGAGGCTGCGGTTGTATTTTCGCCTTATATGGTGCTTGGCACCTACCACAGCATACCAAAACATGCATATCTACTGCTTCTTTAAATTGTTTTCTTTTGCGTTGCCTTTTATTTTTGTTTTTCTCGATCACTCAATCAGCGTGTACCTAATAATAAGAGCACATTACTTGACTGCACTTTGCCTCTTCGTGGCTCATTTACAGTTTGACAGCTGGGAAATTGAATGGATGAAATTGTCTTTTGATTGATTAATGCACATAGAAAGCTCACCTGCAGTTGGTCGTTATAAAGCTCGCTGGTTCGAAAAGCTTTAAAAATTTGCACTGCTTTATTTGTGCAAAATTATTTACGTAATTTAATGTAAATGTATTTTTAAATTTTTGTAATAAATTTCGAATTTGCTTTAAACATTTTAAGTATATCTAAAATGTTTACCTATGATTCTTTTCGAAATGAATAAAGTAAATTATTAATTTTCTGTGCCAAAGCCCAATTTGAATGTGCACCACTGCTTGCCACGTAAACTCAAGCAGTGCGTGTGCGAACTGCTTACATTTAGGTTATATGCAACGAGCCATAGATGGCGCCAGTAAAGAATTAATGATAATTTCAAAATAAATTTACTTCAATTGTTTTATTCAAATGTGGTTTTAATACTAATCTGTAAACAAGATTTGTAAATTGATTAAAATTCGATAACATACTTTTCACTTTACGCGTCGACTCTAATTCATGGTAAATAATTGCTTTGCCTTGCTTTATAAATTAATATTACTTTCCATTATTTATGGTTTAATGCACTTCCATTTAAAAGTGTAATTTTCCCATGCATTAATTAAATGTCTCAAATGGACTGCAACGCTGCAATTGCCTCACAAAATAAACACAACCTAAATTCACCCCAAACATGTCACAATGTCCCGCAACGTGCAACTACTATAACTATAACTAAAACTATCCCTATACAGCATTTTCCCGTTCATTTCCCCTGAGATTTACTGGTCGTGTAGTTTCCCCAGCACCGGTCTCTTTATGTGCATTGGAAAGAGATTTTTCCTAGATTTCGTGCGTGTGATAAGCTCCGGTGTAATTGCCTGCAATTATCATTGTTCCATAAGTGAGAGTAAGGGAGACGAGGTCATACTAGTAACAGTATATGTGTGTGTGTGGACGAGTTGTGTATGTATGTGTGTTTACAGCAGGAGGTGGTCAGCGTGCTTACATTTTAATTGCCCGCGGCGTTAATCAATTATAATTTATTCATTATTTTATTAGATTCGACTACTGCTTTGTGGCCACGACAACAAGTGAATGCAAATACTACAAGCAAAGACGAAAATATGTCCCCCTCCTCCCTGTCAATTATGTGTCATTATGCGCCTTTGTTTGCTGTGCATTTAGTCCCTTTTAATTGCATTTAATTGCTGCTTGTCAGCCATTTCAATTTGTCTTTACTCGTACTTGCTTTTCCTTTAGGCGCTCGCTCTCTCCCTCACTCTTGTATTAAAGTCCTTTAGAGCGTCTAGCTTGGGGCTTTGATTATTAATTGAGTCATTAATGAGATTCTGACAAGGCGATTAACAATTCCGATAACATATTGATAAGGCTAATTGCAAGATCGAGCTTTCTTCATTACCCAATAACATATTTTACCACTCAATTTAGCTGTCTGGAAAAATATATACTTCAACTATCCCTTCGATAGACTTCCTATGCAACGATACATCGCGCCACCTGTCGCCAAGTATGTGAACATGATGACTTCACACAGCCTGGCTTCAATATTACAGTGCATTCTTTTATTTTTTAAGAACACGTGCATTGCACTCTCTACTAAAATACTCCTTATTTTAGATGAACAAAGACGCTTGTAGAAAATACGCACCAAATTATTAAAGCTCTGAGATAGCAATTGTAACTGAACATAACTCGAGTTGCTTATGTAGTTGCCAGCTTTGTCTTCCACTGAGCCAAATGGAAACCACAATGCAATACGACTAATCTCATTATATACGTCAAGCACCAATATTGAAATCGATTGGCCGCTGTTGGATGCGTAACTGCAAAATGTTTGGAATTTGCTGTGGCCTCATTTTGTGGTGACCAAAATTGTGATTTGCATTTGACGTCATTTCTCCCTTAGTTAATACCCAGCCCAAAAAAAGAGAACGTAAATAATTTAGAAATTGATGTGAGCTAAAATTTGTTTATTTATTTTGTGCTAATATGCATTGGGATTAGTTGCAGTTGTTTCTGTCTGTAGGATTTATTGAAATGTTACAAATAATGCTAAGTATAATCTATTTAGACGGCGTATTCCGCATTCCGCTTTCGAATCGGTTTCACAATAGAAATTTTGAAAATGTAAATAAGAGTATAACAAAGTTTAAAGTACTTAATGAGTATAACTGGGGAGTTGCAGTGAGCCTGGAATAGGGAACACGTCTCTATTTTAGTTATGAGTGAGACTTGGAAACTCTTGGTTCACAGGTTCTTAGCTATACAAATGAGGATTCGCTAAACTAAAACACATGCGATACACACGGCATAAACACGATACTCGGATAACTAACGAAATACGATAAATACGATACGATATTAGGACTTTCAACTAAGGCTAACACTTGACGTTCAACTGATGCGAGACTGTGGCTAGACCATCGAGACGAGACCCTTGTTCAGATTATCGAGATGTTCCTTCGCCTTGATGCGCAGCGTGGCAATCGAATTACTGCGCATATCCACCGACTGCACGGCGGCCACCGACTGCTGCGGCGGCGTTGTGGTCGTCGGCCGCTTTAGCGAGGCTAGCGTGGCCAGCGAGGAGGGCGGCGGCGGACTATCGCGACCCACGTCGAGCAGCTCCTGGCTGCACTTCTCCAGGCCAACGGCGCCGTTGCTATTGCTGCCGCCGTCGACATCGTTGCAATCGCGCGGATCGCCATTGGAGTCGGCATTGGAAATGCTGAGGTTTTGCGGTGACATGCAGACGTCTGGGCCGCTGCACTCCAGCGACGACGACGAGGACGAGGCGGTCGAGCAGGCCGTTGTCGTTGTGGTGGGCGTGACGTTGGGCGGTAGTGAGGCGAGGGCGCCGTGATGCGGCGACAGTGAACTCGCGTGTGGTGACATGCGTGACAGGTGCGGCGACAGATGTGACAGCGGCACCGCATGATGGCCGGCATGCGCGTGTGGATGCAGCGGCGGTGGTGGCGGCGGATGAGGTGGCCCAGTGGGCGGTGGCGCCAATTGTCCGTTGTGCGGTCCGTGCGGCGGTGGCGGCGGCGGTGGTCCGTGATGATGGCCCATGGCAGCCAGACTGCTCATGGTCAGATTGCCCGGAGCCAGACTCAGCGGCGGCGTCAAATAGCTGGGATAAACGGTTTGTGGATGCGACAAGAAGCCTGTTCAAAGAAAGCGAGAGGAAGAGAGTTTTAGTAGTGGATCGATCAGCGTTGTGGATCGTAAGCTTACCGGGCAGCGCACTTAACAGCGGCGGTGAGAGCCAGGGATCCACGGGCAGACCAGAAGCACCGCAGCCCAAGCGATGCGGCAGCTGTGTGAAGTGCGTAAGTCCGAGACGCAGACTCTCCGACTTCTCCTGGCGACGCCACTTGGCACGTCGGTTCTGGAACCAGACCTGCGAATAGAGAAGAAGAGGCAAAAGAAGGCATAAGTGTCAGTTAATTATGAGGCGAGCGCAAAGCAATTAAACGCGGCGTAGGCGAATTCGGCCAGCACAAGGAGATGCGCTAATTGAATCACGCGCAGAATGCGAGAGTGTCTAAACAGACAACAACAACACTTGCTACAACAACAACAACGGCGTGGAAGGTCATCAAAGATAATTGGAAAACTGAATGAGCTTAATTACACGCGCCAGAGCAAGAGCGAGCACGAGAGCGCGAACGTGAACGAGAGCAAGTTACAAAGTGGAACAAAAAAGCAAAATGGCCGCCGCAGCCAAATTGTTAATGAAAACAGGCGCCGCACACAAAAGTCAGAGTGAGACAGCGCTAAGGGAGAACGCACAAAGCAGCAAGAAAAGCAGCAGAAGCAGCAGAAGTAAAGAGACAGCCCAAATAAGTCTGAAGGCAGACAGTCTACAAATAGGTAGACTGACAGATGGACAAACAAAATGGCGTAACAGCAAAAAGCAACAGCAACTACAACGATTGACGTGGCCAAATGCTGTAGCAATAAAATTCAATTAGTGCCCGTAGCTCTAATTAGAATTATCGTTACAATGTGTGTGTCAGCCTATCTATGTGTGTGTAATTGCAAAGCTTTTGAGTAGCTCTGCCAACCAGCGCGCAGCCCAAGCGTCTGTCTAAATAGTGGCAAACGCAAAGAGAGCAAACGCAAACCAGAGAGACAGAAAGAGAGAGCGGGCAAGCAAGTGAGAGCGGCAGCACAAGAGTGGAAATGGGCAGCGAAGAGAGACAGAGAGGGTGTACTATGTGTGTATGTTTGCGGGTCCTGATGGGCTGCAAGTGGGTGGCATATTTTGGATTTCCGTTATGCCGCCGGCGACGCTGCCGCTGCGCTCAAAGTAATTAAATGCAATTTGCGCAAATTAATAAGAAATTATTTTTGATGGAAATTTCATTACCATTATGTCGCTTTCGATGTTGTTGGTGTTGTTTTTGCTGCTCTGCTTTCAGTCGATATAAACAAGTCTGGGTCTGTGTGTGTGTGGATGTTGTTGTTTGTGTGTATTCTGTGTGGCGCTTTGGTTGCTGCAGCTGTTTAATTAAACATAATGGCGCGTAAAATTATTTTCGTTGTCAATTTGGCGCTCAGGCAGAAACTGATTTGCATTACAAATTTACCAAGCGTGCAGCTAACTGTCTGCCATCCCGTCTCAACCTCCTTCTCCTCCTCCTGCTTCCCAAGCGAATGTCGCCTATTGGCAATTAGAAAAGCGAAAAGTAAAATTTCTGTTGTGCTTTTGCAACAACCAAATCAACGTTGACAACTAATTAAGGCTAATAAGTAGTTGAGGCTGCTGGATAATTGCTTATTTGCAAATTCGTATGCGCAAAGACAGTTAAACTTTTGAAAAATCGTTTAAACGTGAGTAATTAAAGAAATTATTTACGCCCAAAAGCATGCTATATTAATTTTAAGCGGGAATTTCACTTCGTAGCTTGAACATTATTAGTTATTATGAATGTATTAACACTTGTATTCATTGAAATAATGGTAAGCTTTTTGAACTAATTACTTTTCTTATTTAAAGTGATCTAATCAGTTATTTATATCATTTAATTCAATTGTTGTTTTCTCAAACTCAATACATTTAGTATGTATAGGTTTATAATTTATTGATAGTTTATTTTGATTTAGAATCAAACAGTTTATCCTGACAGCCGCATTTGACTTTAACATTTTGCTATTTAGTAAGGTTGGCTAAGTGGCAAATGAATCTATAGTTCAATTACCATAGATGAGAGCGCAGTAATAACAAAGCTCAAGGAGCAAAAACCAACTCAAAGTCTAATTTCCTGTCTCTCAAATCTGTACGAAGAAAAAAAATTAAAGTTAGCAGCTTTAGGCCACATTCGCACACACAAACACACGCACACACACACGTAAGTCGAGTTTGAAATGTTAAATGAATATTGACATTCGGCAGTGGGAGATGCGATGGCAATGACAGAGTAGGGAAGGTAGCGGGTAAGAGGGGGGTGTAGTGGGAGGCCACTCAAAAGCCAGCGCCATGTTGCTGTTGCTGTTGCTGTTGCTATTGCTGCTGCTGCTGGTGCTGCTGCTGCTGGTCGCCGACTGTTATAATTTGAGTTTGTGCTTCTTCATTTTAATTAAATCATCAAAATCAATTTTGTAATTTCCATTCATGGTGCGTCATAAGCCCCAAAAGAGTGACAGCAACAGAACGACAGCAACAGAGACAGCGTGAGAGGTGGCAGTAGGAGGCAGTATTGATGGGTGGCACGCCCATCATCATCAACGTTCTCGGCATCCACATCCACAGCCACAGCCACATCCACGTCCAGGTCCACATCATGATGATGACGATGGCAAATTGTCTGCTTTCATCTTTGGCTCTTGATGCTCGCCTCGTTCTGTTGTGGCAACAGCTCTCCATCCGCTACCCGCTCACGCCTCACACCCAGCTGGCACCAAACTCAATTTTCCACCCCATAGACACAAATACAAACACATACCCACACACACACACACACACATACACACACACTCACACACACACACACACACACACACACACACACACACACACACACACACACACACACACTTACACACACTTACACATATAGCTCGTTTCAGCCATTTTCAATTTTGCTACATTTTCTGTTGCCCGCCCATCCGCAGCATCCTCGCCTCTGCCTGCCTGCGGCATTTGGTATTCATGTGGAGCCCGCGCTTCCACCAGAGCACGCGCCAGGCCACAACAGTGCCACCATCCTCCATGTCCCCCACCCCGCCACCATCCATCTGCTTGCGTTGCCCCTCTTTGCATCGCACCCTTGGCAGTGCCCAGTCAACCACTTTTCAACTTTAATCTTTTTCATAAACTTCACATTGGCAGCAAACAATTTGCGTTGCCGTGTACCCCGAAAAATTGTGGAGTTGACGTCGCCTCCCCGCTTGCGCTGCGCTTAAATGGCGTCGAGCATCATCCCCCATAACAACAACAACAACAGCAGTAACAACAACGAGAGCGAGAGCAACCCCATGGGCGACCGTTATTCTCATCGTTGTCGTTGTCGTGTCGTTGTCGTCGTCATTGTCGTCGTCTTCTTTAATTTTGTTCGCAGCAAAGTTTTGCCGTTTTATTGGAAAACTTCTGCCGCAAAGTGTCGTCGCCCAAAAGCATACAAGGCGTATACGCAATTTGGCTTGTACTCTCAGCAATATCTTTCTCTCTCTCTCTCTACCTCTGTCTCTCTCTCTCGCTCTCGCTCACACCCTACATAACGCTTGTGTGTGTGTGTATGTGTGTGTGTGCTATGGCACAAATTGCTTTTCGAATGTTTTTGACAGTTTGCAAATTGGAAAATTGACTTTTAACACACAAGAGCTCAGCAGCTTAATAAAACTGTTTGCAACTTGAACTACGCAGCAAGCGGAACGGCAATAGAGACGACAGTGGGTTAGTTATACGAGGTGGAGGTAGACATCTTGTCATTATAATGGTCATTGTTGAGGTTCCTGGCAACATACATATTCATTGGAATTGGAATACTTCCGTCTCAGTCGCCATCTCGTCATCGTTTTTGTGGTTAACAAATTGGAAAAAGTTTTGTTGCCATTTGCTTAACTAGCTTTGGCCTTTGGGCGTCGTTTATCGTATATCGTTTATTGTTGGCCAGTTATCGTTCATCGTACACAGTCCGCAATCTAAACTATCATCGTATTCCCATTTCACTTCGTATGTCATGCAATTCAATCAATTTGATTGGAGTTGAAGTTGCGATAAGCATTTAATTGCATGGAAAATGCCGGCGTCTGCTTCTCGTTGTTGCTCCGGCTTTAACTATATGGCGTGGACTGTGTAATTAGAGCAGGACTGCGACAACCCGTTGCGTTCAAGGATATTGATAGCGGCGCCTAAGCTAATGTCCCGTCGAATGCATCTGCATTCAGCACTCCCCTCTCTTGCTTCCTCTCTTTTTCGCTGTGTTCAAGCTTTAATTCAATTAAAAAACTGCCAGACTCGAACACAAACTCAAACTCCAACTCCAGCTCGACCCTAATTAAATGGCTGGCAGGATTTTACTTTGGCACACAGACAGACATCAGTCATATCCTTGCAGTGTAGTTCGCCTGTCATAATTTCAGCCAGTCAGGCAGCCCTCGACGCTGCAAACAAAGACTCAGCGTGCAGTCCTTTTGCGCTAGTTTATGACATGTTTTCTTTTGTTGGCTTTTAGTTCCGGCCCTCGATGCGACTCGACTCGCTTCGACTCGCCTCAGTCAGGATCGCTGGCCGGCATCCTGCCTCCATTACCTCCGACAAACGACCGCTTGCTTGAGTCATCTCAACTCAACTTTCAGAGCAAATTAGAGGCAAACAAAAGCTTGCTGCGACCACAAAGCGAACAAGATGTTTTAATTAGTTAAAGAGCCGACAAGCGTATTGATTTACACTTGATGCCGCTTTGTCCTTTCTTGTCGAATCCAAAGCTCGCTAAAAGGGACCGAAAATCGTTTCACAGAAATGCCTGTGACTGTAAAGGGTTTGAAAAAGTTCTTCAGATTGGAATTTATAGTATTTGCAGATTAAAGATCTTCTGAATTTAAACTATGTCATTCGAATTACATTGTTTAGTTTCTGTGTTAAAATACGAATTTTAATTAAGGATCTAATATAATGAGAAAAGAAAATTATTTCAGCTGTGCTTTGAAATTTCCTCATCAATCAGGACAGATAATATATATATGTGTATTTAAATAGTTATTTGTTAGTTCAAGTGTATATAAAAGAGCTACAAATATTTTACAATACCACCAGAAGAAGTAGACTTTCGAAATCCAGTTTTTAATTATTGTTTTCGTTATTCGTATTTGGTGTAATTGAATTTACACACTCATCGACGAGTATTTACCCCAATGAAATGGAAATTTTCCCAGAGGTGTTGCTTTGTTTGTGACTATGCATAGTATTCATGCTGTACCTCAGTTGCCTGAATCATTAGCCTTAATAATAGTTTAGGTTGCATTCGAATCGCAGTAATACAAAGCGAGACACACGACTTCCGTCCTCCCCCAACTCTTGTAACCGCTGCCAGCCGCAGACAAACTTATCGCCTCAAATATCGCATGTGAAAAGTCAAAGGGCAGCTAAAGGCAGGTCCTTCTGTTACTCCTTGGCTCATTTAACACCCACTCGATCAACGCGCTCAAATTTCCTTTCAATTTCAATACGAATTTGTGACTGTGGCCTTCTTCTGCTCAACTTAAGCTGACTTTGACTGCCGTAGAGATTGACGAGGCACCAGCCAAAGACTCTGGACGGGGGATGGGATGGGGAATAATTCGACTATAGTCGTTGGCACTGTTTGGCAGGGCGTGTTTGCTTGCGCCACGTGTCACCCTGTATTTAATTAGCTATTTATTTACTTGCTGACATGCCAAGAGAACGAGAGAGATCTGAGCAAGGGGAGGAGCACAGCGAACAGTCGCACGCACAGTTAATAAGCAGTTAAATCGGCTACAAAGGACGACAAATATGCCCAGCAGCTGCTTGGCAAATAGTCGACTGGGAATGGGCATTATTCAGAGAGTGCCATTCGTTTTTGGCTTACAGTTTTCTCGGCGCAGGGCTAAGGGCGCAGAGCACGGGGCGTGGGTAGTTGGACTGTCACACGCTCCGCTTGTTTCCCAGTTTGTTGACACACACACACACACACACGACGCGTTTTTAATTTGCAACAGTTTTAAAGCGCGAGAAGGGGGTCACAGGTACACAAGGGCAATACGAAAATGTCTCTGTTTTCGATGTGGCCATTAACTTTTTGCTTTGATTTCAATAATCATGGCTTTTCCGAAAATAATAAAAACCGTTTTCTTAGGAGATGGAGCAAAGGAGCACAAAGTCAAAGTAACGCGTCTGCGATAACTAAAAATTAGCTTTGAAAACAAGAGAGCGAAAGCAATACAGTTAGATCAGCTAACTATTTTGACTTGTCAGCTTAGAGCCCAAGTGAGAGCAGAGTATGAAGCAAAGAGTGTACACAAAGCAAATCGCAAATGTATTTCGGACTGTACTGTACAGAGGAAGAATACAACTGAAGCTGATAAGCAGCAAAGGTTGCAGTATATAATGTCTGTAAGTGCGAGTGAGTGAGCACCACAACTGTCAACTAATGGAGCAGCGGAGCTGTTTTTAATTTTCTGCGTTGGTCTGCCACTATTCATCTGCATTCACTGATTTGCATGTAATTACGTTGTACTTTTGAGGCAACCCTCGCAGACAGTTCTGCGTTTAGTTCTAGGCACCCGAAAAATTGCCTGCGGTTATTTTCGCTGGCGTTTGCCACGCTGGCTGATTACGCGCATAATTTGAATAACTCCTTATGACAAAATAAATTAGTCGACTGCCAAGTTGTGTGTGAGTGTGTATATCCTGAGTGTATGTGTGTGTGTGCGCGTTGTGTGCAGTGGCTAAAAGTTTGATGCATATATTAAAAGTTGTTCAAGCTGTTCCCGTTGTTATTCTCGCTCGCGTTTGTATTATCCTTGTTGTTGTTGCTGGCTTTGATAACTTAATTATGTATTTTGCGTGAGCCAAAATTGTGGCCTATAGTGGGCCAACGGCGAAGCAGCAAAGCGAGGCCGAAAAATTGGTTAGGTGATTAATTAGCACATAATAAAGTGGCAAGCGCACGGAAAATTATTTAAGTGTTTTATGATTTATATATAGAGGTCGCGCACCACCAAAAGCAGCAACAACAACAACAGCAGCAGCAACAACAACAACGACAACAGCTGAGAGGAACGACCACAAAATTGGAAATAATAATTAAATAATAAACAAGCGATTTGAATAAGCGTAAAACGCATAAAACCAATTAGCATGTTACACAAATTAATTAAAAGCGGAAATCAAAAGCCCCAAGAACCATGTCACACATTTCAGCCCAAAAGAGAAAAAAAAATATACATACATGTAATTATAATAAGCCGCTTGTTCTGTGCGAGTCTGTGTGTGTGTGTGTGTGTTGGGTTGATACCCAAAAATACTGGGAAAGAAGTTCAAGCTGAGACGTTGTTGTCGATGTCGTTGTCGTTGTCAAAACAAGCATTTATATAAAGCTGATTAAGTCACATTTCACATATCGTTTCATGCGCAAAGAGAGTGAGTGAAAGAGAGCAGCGGGGGCGACAAGAGGTGGAAGAGAATGAGGGGCGGGAACAGGAAGGTAACCCATAAGTAGTACCTGCCTCATTTCGTTGAAAATTTCTTTTGATTGACTCCACTCTGTGACTGAGTCACATGAGCCCAAATTGAAATTGTTCTGTTTTTGGGCCTAATTTGACAACTTAAGCCCGCTGCTCATTTAAACTGACAGTATTTGTATCTGAGCGTTTTGCTGGGAATATCTCACAGATTGTGTATCTTCGGCTCTCTTTGATTGTCTTGATAAAGACTCAGCAAACCACGCGCACAAAGTGAGTGAATGTATAATCAATTCCCTATTAGAGGAAAGTATAACTAATCCAATCACAGAAAGTTTCTTAGTGCTATTCTTTAAAGTAATGAGATTAGAAGTAAAAAAAGTTATATTTTTAGTTTTAAACTAATCTAATCGAATTCAATTTTTGAAAGCTATTAAGTATAACATATTTGATATAAGATTTCTGTTTGAAACTATCAAGGATTCTTTGAAATCATACAGGTTTTTTTATTTTGAACTTTGATTTTAAAAAATACGTTTTATTCCCAGTGTGTAGTTATTTTTAAATCTTCTGATACTTTTACAATTATTACACAAAATAAAATCATTTTTTCCCTTACAAAATCTTCATTAAATATTATTACAAACTGCTTAACAAACTTTCATTCAAAGCTAAACACGATTACAAGCAATTTATTAAGTTTTACATGCACCTTTAGAAAGTATCGTTGGGCTTGATCTAATCAGTTTACTTGTCATTTTTTGGCTCGTTAAAAATGAAAGAACAACAATTTTAGCCGCTTATTCGATTTGTGCACACGATTTTAAAGGGATATTCTGTGTACACTTGACATCTGACACATAATAAAGAAATGAAGAATGAAGGCAAGTGCCATAATACAATAATAATAATAACAAAAATGTTGGACTACACAACAGGACTCTCAACAGGACTTGTTTTCGGTTTTGACTTGTGTCGCACTTGAAACCTTCAACGCGACGAACAGATGTGCAACTCATTACACAGCATTTAGTCGCTTAAATTGAATAATATTCATAATTCCATAGCATCGCCGAGGGGTGGCAAATCACCCACCCCTGGCAAAAAGTGCCCGACACTTGACGTTTCAAGTGGACTCTAACCTGAGTGGCGTCGATTGAAGTTGGAGATGAAACTAAGCAGCTGCTCGTCAGACTTAGAAGACTTCATCGAGCAAGCCAGTTTAGTTAGAGCTGCTAAGATTAAAGTACGTTCCTCTTACTTTCCCTTCACGTGGCTTCTTGTTCTTTACGGCTTTCTCTTTGCAATTTAGCATAAAAAAACGGCATAATTTCATTGTAATTGTAATTGTATTCGCTTGATTACATTTGATCGTATTTTGTTTCAGTTTAAGCCAAACATATTTCGAGTGCTCGCCCTCCGGCCAGACGCCGTCAGGGTTGACAGCGAAATGAGGGACGGGACGGGGCATGCAACGCAATGTTTGCTGCCCTCTTTTGTACGCTGTAACCCCTAATGTCAAGTGAGGTTATGTGCGTGCGTGTCTCTGATGTGTGTGTGCGAGGGGTGGAAACGACACAAACGACGACCAACGACGGGGGAGGCAAAATGATTTATAATTTCATTCCTTTTGATTTATACATTTTTATTGAAATGTGTTGACAGGTTACGCCAAATTCGATACGATGCCTAAACAAATTATGCCCTGGCTTTCTGCTTCTTCGCTTGACAAGTGGACATGCCCGCGTTGCGGGGTGGACATACACAGTTCTTAGTGGCAGCTACTAAACAACTCCGACTAATCCGCAGCACGCGCGTGTGTCTCAATTTGATTTCATTAGCTGGCAAAAAGCGCAATCATTGTCATTCGCCAGACAAGGATCAAGTGAGTCGAGTTGGCAGGACACGTTTCGCAGCTTAAATTACGCACACGTTGGCAGTGCCGCCTCGCAGTCACTGCTCAGAGCATGTGTAAACTTGCCGAGATAAAAAGATGCGGCAAAAGTGCTTTAAAGTTTTGCCCCAAAGGCAGAGACAGCGACTGGACGGCGACGGCGATAGCGACAGCGACTGCGACAGCGATAGCGACTCGTATACAACACCCTTCTGGGCAGGCACACAGGACGACAGCGTGGAGCACAGCGTAAACTCAATAAGTCGCATAAAGGAATGAAATTGGATGCCGTTGCAACATCAACAGAGCGGGCAGCGTTCTCGCAAACAAACAAATAACTGAACAAACGATGCCGACGACCAAGATGATGAAAACAACGACGTCCTTGTTGTTGTCCTTGCGGCATCTCCTTCTGCTCCCTACGATTAACTGCGTCATCTCTCTTTCTCTCTGTATCCGTCTCTGTCTCTGAGTCAGTCCCTTTCTCTGCCTTGGCATTGCCAACTTAATTAATTGCGACACGTATTTGCTTAGGCGTTCCCGATCTCAGGTAAAGCTCCATCAAGGCGGCATCTCATTCCGTGTCCTTTGTGAAACGAGTCCCTAATGAGGGTTAATTGAAAGCAGCCGAGCACTCTGTAATGTGCTCTGTGGCTGCCACAAAAGTGAAAGCTGATAGCAACTGCGCCGCGATTAGTCGCAAGCTCGGCTAGGCGAATGCCTCAGAGATCACAGTTTGATGCTTACAGAAAAAGATAAAGGCATTGAGGGGAAGCTATATTGAAGAATTTAACAAAACATAAATTGTCATCCACAACTCAACCTTGGGTATATAAAATTAACAAAGTAAACTCAGTACTTAAATTTACATTTAAGGTAATATAAGCCAAGCAGGCGATATTCTATAAGAACTTAATAAGTACTTAAAATTTCAAGATTGCAAGCTGCTTTGCCTGAACTTCGCTTTTAAGTGCTTAATTAATTTAATTTATATAACTATAACTATAGCCAAGAAAAGACTCCCAATTCTTCAACAAATTAAAAATTTGATTTCCACAGCGCTCACAATTGCCTGCTATTTCCAGATCATAAATGAACTACTTAAACTATCTTATTTATTTCTTCTATTGACCCATAGTCCTCTTAGGCTATCGTTACTGTAGCTATGGGCTATTTTCGGCCATTTTACATGCAGATCAATATTCGCGGTTTATTGTTGACTGGGCAAACTCGTAATTAGGCAGCTCGCTTCAAGTGTTTGCTGCTTGTTTTTGTGTTATTGGACAGTTTGCGCTGAGCGTAAGCAGCAGATGTGCAACAAAAACTAACACACACTTTTTCTCACATACACATACACACAAATAAAGTCTACCCTCATACTTGAATTTGGTTGCTTTTATTATTATTTATTATTGTTTACCCTTGCGCTGGCTTTGTTGTGGCTTTCTTGTGTGTTTGTGTCAAAGGTGGCATAATGTGTTAATTGTTTGCCCCTGCCACACGCCGCCCGCCCACGCCATACTCACAGCGAACAGTGAACAGTGAGCAGCTGTCGTTGGCATTTTGCATTAATTATAAAAATAAGCGCAGTTGAACCAACCATTGAGGGCGGCGACAATGGGTCCACTTTGGAGCTGGACAAATCACGGAGAGTGCCCCGATAAATGGTCGCCTATTGAAGGCGTATTTCCCCAATGAGCAATTGTTGACGCTTTGACAATAACTTGAATAAACTGAAAACTCACTGCCCCCAGAGAAAGCGAGCGAGAGAAAGAGGGGTAGAGAGCAGAGGGGGCGGCAGAAAATGAGCCCATTCATGCAATTGTCGAGCCCAATTTTGAGTATATTTCATTTCATATTCTGGTTTGTTTGATTTTTACGACACAACTTAGTAGTTTGCCTCCTTGTCCTTTTTGTTGTGTGTAAGTCTGCTTTACTTTTTGATTATTTTCATTATTAGATTTGTATAGGATTTCAATAAAAGCGCAAAAAATGAGCCTAATATGCATTATTATTATTATGACATGTGAAAACGAAAGCGAAAGCGATTCAAATCGAATCGCATCGAATCGAATCGAAGCGAGTTGAAGTTAAGTTGAATCGCATCGATTCGACAGACACAAAAACGGTTGAGGAGAGACTGTGACTGTAAGTATAATAATAATAAAAAACAAAGCGAAAGCGAAAGCAAAGGAGAAGCGAACGTAAAAACACAGCAACAACAAAAACAACAACAACAACAGGAACTTAAGGCCAGGCCATGGCAGTGGCGCAAGTGGAATGCAATAAAAATCTATTTTATTTGTTAGTGAAATGACATTTTTATTTGTTTGCTTTTTATGCACACATACGCACACACACAAACACACACACTTAGACATAGGACAACTTCCACATAAACATACGTCTCGCTGTCACGGCACACACGTCGTATGCGCAATATGCAGATAAATAACCATTTCTCTCTCGTTTATTATACGATTGTTATGCCTGCCGTTGTCCTTTGACATTTTTACGATATTTAATCATTTGACTATGCTAAATAATTGACAGGCATTCTTTTTCATTTGTTTATTTTTGCTGCTAATAATATTAATAACAATTGCCATGCTCGACAATTTCACTAAAAGCTACTCAAACCGAGATACTCCTATGTTATTCTTATTTTCCCTTTCGTTGTCCCTCCTTTATATATTCCCATATTACTCATACTCGTGCTCGTACTCGAACATTGGCCATTTGATTTAGTTTTGCCAAGCAGGCAAGAATCCAGAGCACGCAACGCATGTTTTCTCAATGTTCTCAGTGAACTTCTTGACTTTTGTTTAATGATGTCTCATAAATAAATCGATTACATATGTTCCAGATAATATTCAAAGTCGAATCTGTATGTTGAGTTGTCAAATATTTGCAATATTTTATTTAGTGTTCCTAGAATTGCGCACAAATGTTGTTGAATCATTTTTCCCAAAATCCATCTTATTGTTCACTTCATTGCTGGACAATCAGTCAGTCAAACAGTCAGCGCAAAATAGTTGAAACTATGAATTGAGCAAATATAGCAAGAGAATCGTCGATCAATCAACCCCCATGATGATGGGTAATCTATGTGGTTAAAAGGTTGCAATTAGCTTTGCTTTGCCATGGCAAATTAGGTTTTAATTAAACTCTTTTTCTGCGCCGCGTGTGAAGCCTTTCGCACTCGATTGTGTTCAATACGGCGTGTGATTGGAGCACGTTTAACCCTTAAAAATGGAGCGGAGCGTTTCCGGCATTAGCGGTGGAAATGTAAGCGAAACCAATGGCGAAGCCAAAGACCCTCGACGCAAATTGCTGGCTGTCAGCGTGTAATCCAAATAAAATAATTGTCATCTATGAGGCACTTTTCGGGCCATATGTTCGGGCTCACATCATAAAAGAAAAGCGGAAAAAAAAAGTTTAGCTTGAAGAAGTATAGGGAACTGGCAGCTGATGAACTCTCGCAATGTTTTTGCAGTGTTAATGATGTGCCTGTCTGTCTTCGAGTCGTCGAGCGACGAGTCCTGTGTTTTGTGTTTTGTGGTTGTTTAGTCCGTTAATCCGTTGTTTAATTTGCCGGGGCTTAACGCGTCTCTATTTTGGTTACCATCTGCGATAAGCCCTAAGCTGAGGATATATTTATTCCAAGAGGATGTGTAATGTGGGAAGCGGGAGTTTAATATTAATTGCTTTGCCAGTGCCAATGTGAAAATAAACAATATGCAAAAAGACCACAAAATGGCACAATTTCAATTTCATTTAGATTTCTTTTTTGCTGGTCGCTGAGTGAAGTCGAGCTGTGCACCATTACAATGTAAACGAGTGGCAGGCAATATTGCTATTTAAACAACAATCAAACAAGCCACAACAATACAACAATGCAGCAATAAGTTGCAACAACAACACAATGCATCAAATGCAAAATCCAATCAAACTTTTTAAACAAACATTTAGCAAATCTATTACAATGCACGTGGCATAACCAATACCAACCCAACAGCAACAGAAACAGCAACAGCAAAGCAATGCCAATGACAATACGAAAACCAACAGCAAAACCAGAAACCAAATTCAGAAATAGAACCCAAAATGAACTCATCTAAACGAAGAAATTGTATTGCCTGCACCGAACTCAACTGATTGACTGACTCCACGCTTCGCTTTTGGGGCTGAGTTTCAGTTCGAGTTCAAATTTGAGTTTGAGTTGTTCCTTTGCTATGAGTTGGCCAAGAAACAGCTCAGTTAGTCTATGGCTTTTGATGAACAGCGTGTTACACTGTAAATTTAATTTCATCTTCAAAAAAGAAATGTATGTTTTAGCAGAATATATTATAGTTTTGAAAATACATAAAAGAATTGCATTCTGCTTTTGATAATTATGCCAAAAAAATATATTCTCAAATGTTTGCGCATTATTATTTTTCCAATTTTAAGAACCATTATTTTTTCTTAATTTTCCCCCTCAAATGCTCTCCTCCCCACCCCCAAAAAAATAAAAATACAATCTATAAATATAAAATTAGCAAAAAATATTTTGGAAATATTATTGTATTTTTATAAAAAGCCGACCGTTTAGCAATATACTCAGCTGTCAGTGTATTACTTTATCGTGCTGCGCTTATCAAGCTGTTCTTTCTTATTTCCCCAACGATTTTGCTCTCCGACTTCTTCACGTTTTTTGTGTGTGTGTGTGGAAACTTAATCAAAACAAATTTCCACCTTCAACGAGTTGCACACCAAGCAATTTCCCAGCCCGTAACGATAACTAGAACTTCATGCAAACTAACCGCAAATACGATTACACTCATACACACACACAAACTGGCAAAGAGGGGGAAGCACCCACAAAAAAAAAATAAATGCGCCCAGCAAATCGAAAAAACGAGTTAAACTTTTTTTGGGGAACGCAGCGAGTCGGAATTCAGTGAGTGCCTGTCGAAAAGGAGCGCAAGCGAGGGGAGAGTTGGAGGCGGAGGGGGGTGGAGGGTGGCTGGGTTTGTGGCATAATTTGAATTCGTGTCAATTTGACAAAGTGACACATGAGGGCCGTACGACCATCTAGAAAAACGCTGATAAATCGCAGCGCCGTCGGTGCAAGAAATTTGTATGCGATTTTCGTTCATTACTTTTGTATTTCGTTTATATATATATGTATGTTATATACAAGTATTTGTCGGTTCTTCGCTGTATTTCGCTATTTGTTTATTTATTTATTTATGTGCATACATTTGTGTTGCCAGGCCGCGACAGTCCACAGACCGTAGACAGTGTCGCCAACGTTGCAACGTTGCGGCACGATAATGTTTAGTCAATAAAAATGATTTGTCGTCTGAGGAAACGAATTCATGAAATTTGATATTGTCCTCAGTCGACTGACGACTGTCGACTGTCGCACCTCGCCCTTCGCTCTCCCCCGCCTCTCTGTGGCCATCAGCACTATTCAACTGCAGTTTATGGCTTAGAATAACACATAAAACTATGCCAAGTCAGTCTGGTCCACTGCAATTAGATGGAACCCTTCAATACTCGCAAGTCCTTCCACTCCGTCTTTTAATGCGTTTGCTCCTTTTTCAGTATTTCGAGTATGTTGTGTAGTATTTTTTATTGGGTTCTCCGATTGCTTTTTGGGGGGAGGAACTGGCGTCTTTTATGCTACACCGCTGTGAAAGGAATTTACGAGGCGCCCCGCCCGTTAACGTCGCAATTTGCCACCCGAAACGAATGGCTGCCAGACATGCATCGTCCTGGCCCCGTCTGCCCTTCGTGGGCTCCACGACGAACGAAGGAAGCATGGAGCAAAAGGCGCACAGTCTCATAAAGTGCATTATTTCCTCTTCCTCAGCATAAATACCGCCTTCGCTTCTCCCCTGCCCCCTCCTCGCTCACTCGGATAACTTCTGGCTTGCATTGTCATTTCGCAATTGAGACATAAATTTTAATATGCACTGAAAGAAAGTTATGGCGCTTTTTGTCTCTCTGCCTCGAAAGTTTACGTGGAGTTGGTTAAACAAACCGAATGGGATGGCAGCCTGGTGGGAATGGGTAAAGGGGACTGGGGATTTGGGGATTGAGGCGAGCACTTTGCACTGCGAACTGAAAGCGGTTTCTATGATAGCAAGTGACTAAAGTACAATCAGTAGCTAACGATATCAAATCGATAAGGAAAACAACATCAGATACTTAGTTTTGTGCTCACATGAAACCCGATATGATTTAGGATTAATGTTAAGGTTGGGTGACGAAAGTAAAGTTCTCTTCGGATACGCAGTGAAAAATTACTAAACTGTAAACAGCAGCCAATGGCCTTTAAAGTGGTTGGATGTACATATTATAATTATTTTGCCCTTAAATTCCACATCAAATTACTTAATTGACAGAATTCAGGCAATAACAAACAAATTTGGAATTTATATTGGAAGAGTATTATAGGAAAAATGTTTGAATAAAAAGTATAACGTAAAATTCATCTTCACTTTCATTTCCATCTTTTCATTCTAGCATATTGAAAAGGAATTTAATTTAAACTAAGTACAATTGATGAACGGGGCAAAATACGAAACACTGTTGAAGTATCTAAATTATTCTTGGTTTAAAAAATATTAAGGATGCATGCTCTTTATAGAACAGCAGATATTTAGGAAAAATATGATAGTCAAATCCGCTCACACAATAAACGATTAGAAAGTTTGCACTTTAGTGACGTAAATTGCGCTGCGATTCAAGTTGCAAATTGCAACTGACGAGAGCTGTTGGAAAAGGATAAATACAAGGAATGCATGTGTGCAAAACGAGTTACAAGCTCTACTTATCTATGAATGTGTACGCTGAACATAAATCCTTGTCAAGCTGGCCCAAGCATGTTAACAACTTGCTGATAGATGGTGAAAAACAGGGGAGTTTGGGGGGCAGTCGGGTGCTTAGTTGGCACAACTTAATTTCGTTAAAATAAATAGCAAAAGGAAATTGTTTAATTTCCGGCTCTGGAGCTGAACTGAGACAGAGTCCAACGTGTTGATTGCACAATTAGCCAATGTCGGGGCGTAAATAAAAAGCTGGACAGGATAACTTCTTGGATAACTCACCTGCACACGCACTTCAGGAAGATTCACCTTCATGGCGAGCTCCTCACGCGAATAGACATCGGGATAGTGGGACTTCTCAAAGGCACGCTCCAGCTCATGCAGTTGATATGTGGTGAAAGTGGTGCGATTGCGTCGATGCTTCTTCTTGGCGCAGTTATCGTCCTGGCCTACAAATCAAATTACAGACGATGAGCGGCTGAGGTGTTTGGTGTGGCAATAACTACTATTGGACTCACCTTCATCGTCGCTGCCGGATGTGATCTTCTCGCCCTGCTCGCTGTTGTTGGTCTGATTAAGATCCTCGCTCGAGGCACAGCTGCCGTTTACCAGACTGTCGTTGTCCACATGCTCAGCCTGATTGTTGTTGCTGTTGTTGTTGCTACTGCTGTTGCTGCTGCGATAGTCGTGTTGAAAATGTTGCTGATGCTGCTGCTGCTGTTGTTGTTGCTGCTGAACTTCGTCGAGATTGCGCGCTCTAATGCTGTAATTGCCCAGCTGCTGGCCGTTGGCTAATTTCGGCTCATTATCATCACAATAGGCGGAGGAGGCGCCCGCCTTGCGCTTGCAACCGACAACAACGGCACCATTTCCATTCCCATTCCCAGTGCTGTTGTTGGGGGGTCGCGGTGTTGGCGGCGAAGTTACATCAATGTTGATGTTGCAGTCCGCCGTCTGCAGCTTTGCCGCATCATCCTCATCGTCATCCAGTTCGCTGTTCGAGGACATTGAACGCTCATCGTAGTCGCGCAATCCTGTCGCCCCCTGCGCTGTCCCCGCCGCTCCAGTTGCACTCGACCCAGTTGCCGCTGTGGCATCCGGCACAAAGTAGTTGCCACCAACTGCAGCCGCAGCAGCAGCGGCAGCAGTTGGTGTTGGCGATGACTTGGCATATTTGTTGTGCTGCTCTTGCGCATGCGCAGCCAGCGCCGCCAAGTGCTGCTGATGGCTGCCATAGGCGCCAGGCGGCGGCGGTGGCGCCACCGATAGCACCCCCTGCACGCCACCGCCGCCGCCGGCTGCCAACGCCTGCGGCGGCTGCAATTGATTGGCCTCGACCATTTGGTGCATGGAACTCAGGTAATTACCCGCCGCATCCTCCTGTCCATGCCCGTAACCATGGCTGTGACTGTGACTGTGACTGTGACTATGGACTGTGAGCGTGACTCTGGCCGAATCCAAAGGCATTGTGGTAGCCAAATGGGGCATGCCCCGCCATGGCGCCGTGATGATGACCCGGTGGCTGCTGCGACGGCGACGGTGGCGGCGGCGCTGCCGGAGTTGTTGGCCCGTAGCTCAGGCCGTTCTTGGCGTGCTGCTGCAACATGCTCGCCATGTGGTTGTCCATGTTGCGCAGCTGCGTCAGCGACATGTTGCAGCGCAAATCGGTGGCATCGTCATCGGCCAACGAGACATCGCCATCACCTGGAATTGATTGGAATTCAAGTAAGAAAATTGTTATCAAGTTACATGTAGGTTTAGTAGAAATTTTAGTTCATTTAAGAAACTGCATAAGATTGTTAAGTATATAGTTTTAACTAAATAATATATAATAATATAATAAGGTATACAATATCGATTAGACAGTTCTTAATAAATAATTCTAAGTATACAATATATTTTTATATTGTATTTATGTTTACTTATACAAACAAATTGGACTATTCTCGAGTCGACAAAAGAATACATATTTTATTAAATTACGATCAACATTTCTAGCTATCGAATTAATTATCAATTTTTACAATCAGTCAATCTAATTATCGATGCCCTAAGATGTTGTGTATTTCTAAACTTTATTTTTTACACCTCCGTCAAAAAGCTGACAATGAGAATATTACACTACTCATTTTTGTATACATATTATTATATTCAAAATAATATAATGTTTATATAAAATTAATTAAATTTTAAATATTCCATACTATTTGAAAATAAACAATATTTGATTTTATGCTAAGCAGAGAACTAAATGATGGGCATCTAAGCCGCCTTTGTTGCGTTACCAATCTTCATCAAGCTGCCGCGCAGTTTCGAGTCAATATAATAGCAGATATTGCAGTTGCGGCTCATTAGTTGTAGTTACATAATCGAATCATGTGGCACCGAGTGCTCTGGATACTGGTAGCAACTGTTGGCAAAGCATTGCTGCAGGACTGATTAGATTTTAATTAGACAGTTGGCCAAGTCATAAAGCTGTCGCTGCCCATGTGGTTAAAAGCCTGCCTAGGTAATAACAATGTGTTATTTAAGTACACCACCTTCCTACCCCGGCACAGAGCTCAGCTACCCCCACACCTGTTGACTGCGCCCCATTAATAAACGGCTTTCAATTAGTCGCCTCGTATTTACAATGTGCGGCAATAAAAATTCTGAGAAAGGCCCCCAAACGGCCGAAGGCCAAAGACCGGGTGTCAACTAGGATGAGTTGCTGGAACCGAACAGGCGGCGGGCGGGGGATAGGGACGTGGCAGCAGGTATTCGCCTCTAATGGGCGTACCAACGTTGCCGTTGCCATTGCCGCTTGCACATATCACGTGACATGCAAGGAAGTCATTAGTTGTCGCCGAGCCGAGCCGCGTTGAAGTTGAAGCGTGAGAGACAAGAGACGAGAGGCAAGAGAGAGGGGGCAACAACGTGTGCCGGGTGGGTTGGCTACTGTTTGCACTGACTTTTGCAGTGTGCGCGTCGTTTCAGTGTTTTTGTGTAACCAAATTCAATTTCTGTGTTAAATTGGCTTTTCGAAAGAGAGAAACAGCAATCGAGTTGCCCTCAAAATATCTGAATATCTGTAATTATTTGATAGTCTTTTGTGTAATTGCTTTTTGATGTAGCCAAGATGGATTTAATTTGCATGTACGAGTCTCAACTGAACTATCAGTTCGATTACATAAACTGAAAGTCCCTTCTCACCTCTCCTCGCTCCCCTGAAAATCGAATTCGAAATCATTCAACTCTGGCGATTGTCTAATGTAATTATGTCTGGCACAAATGGCCAGTAATTATGCGGCTAGTGAACTGACTAGATACTATATTTTAGATGTGCGAGACTGGTTCTTATCCCCTATTGATTTTCTCAGTTCTGTGTCTATATCTCACACATTTTCCAGGCATTAATTGGGTCAAATATTTGGCTAATTAACCATAAACACATCGACTGTAAATGGCCTGAATTAACCTCAGCTGCGTTTTCAACAATCAGTCGAAATTTACACGCACCGCATGCATTTTATTTTGAGACACTGTGGCGTTAATGAAATTAACTTGAAAACTTTACAAAGAAATCTAAAAAGCAATACGACAAAAACAGAGATAGAGAGAGAGAGAGAGAGAGAGTAGCGTCAGAGGGAGACAGTCACAAATGAGGTAGCACAATAGCAAAAGCAGTAACAACAATAATAATCACAATAAATAATAGAAAATACCATTAAAAGGCGTGAAGGCGCCACATGAGGTGCCGTTCGTTGCCTTCGCTGCAGAGCCACAGTAGCCGCAATCTCCAGACGCCAGACCCAAGACCCGGACTCCGTCTCAGAGTCGAAATCAAACTCAGACTACGAACGGAGCCCACACCGAGTGCGTGCGTTAATTGCGTGAGCTTGAGACCGAAATGAGCAACTTTGAGTAGAGCAGCAAACAGCGAAGTAAATGAATGAATGACGTCGCATGTGAGCCGTGAATCGTATGGTGAATATCCACAAAGAAGCATTCAATTTCAATTTCAATCTAGCCTAAAACTTTATTCACACGTGCCAGTTAGTTGCCTGACAGATATTCGACACTTTAATTGTGTGAGAATGCAAGAAAAATATAAGCAGCAAAATGTACCGATTTCTTACGCAATTTAACAAAATAAAATGCTGGGACCAGTGAGAAAAGTTTTCAATAAACTCGAAGAATTGGTCTGTTAAGAATGTTTATATTTTCTGCGTATACTCCTATTTATATAAAAATTAAAACAGTATACAACCAAAGTTTATAGATATATATTTTACCAAAAATTGCTAAAGTTTGTAAGTAAATTGATGTAAAAAAAGATACAGATGATACTATATTATTTTTTATTGTTTATCTGCAAATTAAGGCTAGCGCTTTTGTAGCGAAAATTATTCATTATTTAAATTGTCAATAGAATGCAAACAAACAAGTTAACCTTGGCTAACTAAATATGCATAATTTGTTGGCTAAATAATGTAGAATAAATTAACTAAAATGAAAATCTCAATTATGCCAATTGATTGATTTTAATTATGCATGATTAATAACAATTAACAAATTGCATTTCTTTTAGTAAAAGCAGTTCTCTTTCAATCAGAAACATTTTAGCAAAAGCAAAATAATGAAAGAATGAATTGAAGGATTTAATTTTCATTTGAAATCGAGCAGCATTCGTTGCACTATTACATGTGAAAGTCTCGGGCGAATTCAGTGTTCATTCATAGATTCAAAAGGCAGCAAATTGCCTGATCGACAGATCAATTAAGAAATGATTTTAAATTTGAATTTACCATAAATATGAAATTGTCTGTTTGGCCATTAGCTGTGGCAATTAAAGTTGGCAGCTGGAAATATTGGGTTGTTAACAAATTGAACCGTTGAACAAAAAAATAGAAACAAAAATGAGGCAAGTTGAAATGTTAAAAGGTTCAAATTAAGCCAGCTACTGACAAGACAAGATGAGTTTTCTATTCCGGGCTCAGCCTACGCTGCTTAATTGAGCGTGGCCCCATAAAACAGATGCTGGCCAGAAACAATGGGCCAATAGAGGCTGCCTGCTTTGCTCTAATTTGCAGCAATATGAGCTGCGTCTATGCTGAGTGTGGACGAAGCGAACGAAGTTAAGGACAAATTGACGTTAATCGCGTCACTCAGATGATTTGACAGTTTCTCGTTCCTCGTTTATCGCTGGCCAGGCCATTAGGCGGCGGCCTAATTGAAATGTTATTAGTCGAAAACAAGTTCGGCTTATGCTCGTCATTCGTCGTCGTCGTCAATCGGCAACAGGTATGGGCCAAAAGGAAATGCACAGGCCAACAAAGTGTTGTGCTTAACATCTTCCGGCGCAGGCGCAGCGCAGCAAAGGCACAAAGATAGAAAGATACTCAGATACAAGATACACAGATACTCAGAAACGCGATATCGAGCGCATATCAAAAAACGAAACAAGCCATAAACAAAACTGTCAATCAAGCGTGTTAAAGTGAAGTGGATTGAGGTGGCTCGCATTATTGTTGTCGCTCTTGTTGTTGTTGTTATATATGTGGCAACAAAAGCGGCTAATAAGCCGCAAGCCGCAATCCACAGGCCGCAACACCGACGCGCGGTTAGCTCGCTTCGGACACGCATTAAAATCATTAAAGCGACTTAATGCTCAATTTAATGCCGCGTCAACTCGCATCTGACTGTGAACGTGAATATGAATGTGAATGTGAATGTGAATGTGAATGTAAATGTGCATATGAATATGAATGTGAATCAATCCTTCTCTCTCTCCCGCTCTCTTCGAGCTCTGTTTATCTTGATCTTTAATAATGCAGTTCAACTCAACTCAACTCAACTCAACTCAACTTAGCTCAGCTCACATCATAGCCATGCTCACTTATTGACGCCTAATGCACTTGTGCAGCCAACGCTTTTATGCGTTTAATGAGCACGTCTCTCTTCCCACTTCCCACCCTCATTCCCCCATCGCTACTCCTTCTTGATTCCTCCATCATCCATCTCCTCCTCTGCTTCGCTCGCTTGACGCCACCTCAGCCAGCTGTCAGTTTAAATGCTTTTTGACAGCTTGTGTCTAGCCGCAGTTTAATTATGATTATGACTTTGTAGGCATCAGTCCGGTTTGGCTGGCTTTAATGCCCCACCTCCTGGCCCCCCTCTAACCTCCCTGTCTTCCTTTCGCACTCACCTCTGTTAACCACTTGCAACTAAGCCGGTTTATTTGCTTGCCTCTAATTAATTTGCGGCCATTTAACCTGTGCTTTTCTCGTTGACGCGTTTTTTTTATGTTTTGCACAGAACCATTTTGTTTGCGCTCTTCATTGTTGTTTTAATTGCTGTTGTTGTAACTGCTGCTGCTGTTTTTTATTTATTTCTTCTATATCAGATGTGGTTTGTGTCTGTGTTGTTTCTTTCTTTTGCCAGCTTGTTTGTCTTGGCGCTTTAATTGAATTAATTGCAACTTGGTTTCGTCTTCCTTTTGTCTCTATTTTTCAAATTGATTATCGGAGAAACAGGAAACGCGACTTCATGTCAAGGCGAAATAACTTTGTGAACATATTGAAAGAGCTTTAGTCAAAACTCGTTTATAAGTAATTTAAGAGGAGGGCGTTAACTATAGCTAAAAATGCCTACGCTGATTTTTTGCCAAAATGAATTCCAAAAATAGAATATTTTATGCATAAAATAAATATTTTAAATATTTATTTTATTATTTCCGTGTCAATAAAATATTTGTTAAAAATCATATTTGATTTTGCGCTTTATAAAGAGTGTTTGCGTAACATTCATTTGATTTTCTGTGTCAATAGTGAATGTCTTTTGTAGTCCTTTCTGTATTCTCCTTTACGTCTTCATTTTGCAATCAAGAAATGCACATAAAAAATTATTAAGCTGACGCTTTGGAAATCAGTTGGCGCAATCATTGGAAAAATAGAATGAAACAGCCCATTTTTCGCAAGTTGCGACTTGATGGGATTTGATGGGGGCGTGCGACAATCGCTTTCCGGCAATCAAAACAAAAATGCAATAAATTATAAATGGCGAAGAACCACAAAAGAGGCGAGTGGGGTTTTAGGAGTGAGGCATTAGGCCATCCATTAGATGAAATGTTTACTGTTTGTCGTTTTTGTTTTTCTGTTTTTTAGGTGCGAATCGTGTGCCTGACGCCGCGTGGCACCAACGACAACATGCTGCATAAATCCAACTATAATCCAGTTAAAAAGCCTTCAAGGTAACGAGCTGTTTGGGGCCGCAACAGCGAGTGAGAGAGAGAAATATGCATGTAAAAAAAGTTTAAATTGGCCAAGAATTGGCAATGGCAAGACGCCCACGCTTACGACAGGTTGTGAGTTCTAATCCCCGTTTTGGCCATGTTAACGATTACCGTTGACTGATTTCAGCTTATCAGCTATCGTGCATCGAGCCAAGGCGGCGCTAAAGTGCAGCCCCGGCATTCGTCTGGCCAAATAACAACTTGAAAGGGCGAGTTGGAGCCAGAGTCTGAGGCCCAGACAAGGTGCACATAAATGCTAATATAATTTTGCGATTGTGTTTGTTGATTGTTTGGCACAAAAGGTTGCACTGTAATTGAAATCGATTTGCAGTTTGCCTTATCTGCAAAAACTTTTGCAGCGAATCGCACTGACTGATGTGCCAGCTAATGAGTAAATAATAATAACATAATAATAATAGCAGAGCACTTGTGATTGATGGGTTTTCACCAATGTTTGGCTTACTAACTGGTTATTTTAAGTTGATTTAGTTAATATATAATCTATTTATACTTCTCTGACTTACCATCACTGCCCTCCGTCTGCAGCTGGCCCTGTGGGGGCTGGCCATTGCGATTCTTTAGGCCCAGTATCGCGTCGATGGTGTGACGAGGTGTAAGAGTTTGACCGCCAGCGCCAAATTTGCGTGCGTTGTCCTTGAGCGACAATTCG
Organism: Drosophila siamana; assembly: GCA_035047445.1. Taxonomy (NCBI): domain Eukaryota; kingdom Metazoa; phylum Arthropoda; class Insecta; order Diptera; family Drosophilidae; genus Drosophila; species Drosophila siamana. The sequence continues at coordinate 8,790 of JAWNPP010000116.1, read as the reverse complement.
CTGTCTGCAACACAAAGAGAGAGAGAGAGAGAGCGAGAGTGAGAGGGTGAGAGAGTGAGTGAGCTGGGGTGAATTAAAAGCCTGTTTGCCAACAGTTTGGAAAGTCAATTAGGTGCACGGCAAGCTGCAACAGCAACAGCAGCTATGCAAATTTGTCAGCTATTTTCAAAGTATTAAAATGCTGTACACACACACAAAGCGCAACGTTGTTTACAGTTTTAACGAGCTAAAAACTGTAATTGCATCTAAGCGACACATGCCACACACACACACACACACACTCAACGCTTTTTGTGTGCTTTATAATGAGCGCTTGACATGCGCTGAAAAGTAGGCAACGCTTTTATTTTATTTTATTTTTTTATGTCGATCGCTTAATACAGTTTTAACGAATTTCGAAAAACAAACTGAAAATGTTTTCATATTCGAGAGCTGTTGTCGCATGCCTTGGCAATTAGTTCATAATTTGCAAATTATTTTAAATGCCGGCTACAGCATTGTGCATGTTAATAATCCCAAACGCGGCCCCAAAATGCAAAACAATAACGCGAACACGCAGCAAGTGCAACACACGAAAAATACACACACAAACACTACTTTCGTGAGCTGCAACAATTTGTGTTAATTAAATCGGTAATCCGTAATGGCAACCGCTTTCCGGGAACTAAATAGGCCGTCGGTGTTAGTTGTGTTGACTCACCCTCTGTGATCACAGTGTTGTTGTTGCCCAGATGCGCATAATGCTCCTGAAACTGCTCCAGATTCTTAAACTTCTCGACAATCAGCTGCAAATTCTTCGCATCCCGCACGTTGCCCAGCAAGTGGCGCAAATGGTCGAGCTGCTTGGGCGCCAGCTTGTGATTGCCGCCGCTCTGTTGCACCAGCTGCTCGAAAATGTGCTGGAATGTCTGCTTGTTGTGCTGCTGCTGCAGTTGCTCTATGCTGCTGGCCACCAAGGCGGCTGTCGGCGACGCTGGCGCTGCGGCATCCACGCTGCCCGTCATTGGCGGTGTCACGGCTGTTGTCTTAATATCCATCTTACAAATGTATTACTATTGTTATTGTTATTTTGATTTAATTCAAAAAGCTCAAGTACACACACACAAAACACAAACACACACTAGCACAATAAATAGTTGCATATATCTATATACAAATATATATATATATATATATATATATATATATATTAATTGAGTTGTCAAAAATCCACTTAGCGACGGCGATTAGCGAAACGATTCCAAATGGGCTTCACTATATGTTAGGCTGCAACACTTTGCTCGGAGATACTTTAGCTTGGCGAAGGCGAAACCGTAACTCAACCGCAACCGTTGCGCACCGTGCCAAGGCAGAGTTGGCAATAAACAACGCGACGCTTGCAACGCTGAGTTCACCTCGAGAATCAAATTGGAAACCGGTTGCACGAGACCTGGGTTCTCGGTGTGTATGTGTTTAGGGGCGGAGCTTGCGCAGCATTGAAGAGAGCACAACAGGGAGGCAGCGTAAAGCAATAGGATGAGACAGCGAACGAGAGAGAGAGAGGCAGCCTGAGCACAGCGCACGCGCTGAGTTGCGAGTCTGGCAGTCGTCAGTCTTCCAGCACGCGTGCCATTGTTGTGTGCAGAGTTTGTGTGTTCACTAAGGCGATAACTTTTGTTTGCCAGCTGTTTGATGTGGCAACAACTAATAGCACAGCTCTCAATCTCTCTTTCTCACTCCCTCTCTTGCGCGCTCTTGCTACGTACGTGTGCAACAAATTATGATGCAAGATTATTGCCAACAATTACATCCCAAACTGATAACTTCCTTCCCCTCACTCACCCTCACCCTCCATCTCTCTCGTTTCTCCCCTCACTCGCTCTCGCTCGACATAAGTGGATTTTTGTTAATATCCTGCTATTGTTACAAATTTGCAAACTGATTGCGCCGCAGCAAACTTCCAACTGGCAACTTGAGGAAATCAACTTAAATGCTGTTACAGTTGAAAGTTCATCGAAGCAACAACAACAACAACAACACAATACAACTAAGAGTGTTAGTTAGTTTCTCATATCGATCGCCTCTACCTGTTGGCATGAGTTGTGGTTTTGTGTGATGTTGCCTCATTTCAGCCCAATTCAATTCGCTTCAATTTATTTCACTTGACTCGACTCATTTGCTCGTTTACGCTATCTTCCATTATACATTAAATGAAAATGGCAGGCCAACCAGGCCCGCAAATACTCCGGCTTCCAGACGGCCGGACAAACAGTCGAACAGACGGACGGATAGGGAGCCAACCAGGCAGTCAGCCTGCCAGCCAGCCCGCCCGACAACCAGCCCTGCTATCCTGGCCATGTCCTTTTGCCAGCGATTCGATTTGTGCCAACTAATGAGCTCTTAATGTGCGTTTATTCTTACGCATAACGAGCTTGCCAAACGTAATTATGTGCTCCGTTTGTGTGAGTGTGTGAGAGAACTCAATGTTCTGTCTTTATGCTTGGGTGTGTGTGTGTGTGTGTGTTGTGAGTTTCAGAAAAGCTGGGGTCTGCCATGTTGGCGCGCTGGTTAATTGAAGTGGAGCGTCGACTGCCTTTGCTGGGGCGTGTGTATCTGACTATCTGTGTGGGCGAGTGTGCGTTCGTGTGGTTGTATATGTCTGAGTGTGTGTGTTGCTGACAAGCGCCTTGCGTCATTTTCATTTGCGCTACATCCGCAGCATTTACGTATTTTATTATACCCCGACAAAATACAGAAATGGAGTATTCCGATTTGCTATAAATATTCGAAATAAGATAAAAATTTGAATAAAAAAATGCGTAATAAATGTAATACTTATAAATGTTATTGTAAGTAAATACATATATTGTTGCTTTACAAGTTGCGACTAATTAAGACTAAGAATTCGACTTGTAAGGCATATTTGCCATCAATCTACAATTAATTCACCCCACTTAGTACTAAGCATTCCTTCTTAAAAATAACCTAAGAAATTATCAAGCTCTCCCCAAACTAGTAAAGTAATTAGATTATAAACATCAGAGATATATCATTTCATATATCATCATATTATTAACACAATTTAACTTTATATCAAGCAGAGTAAAAGGGTTGGCTATATCAAACTGCTTGCCACTAGTCAAGCTATCGCAGCAAGCAGTGCATCAGTTAAATACTGCATTCACTATACTATACAATCAAAACAGGAAATATTTAGAATGCTTGCAATATAGTTAAATTATTCACTCGTGCTCACAGTCACCCCCCATTAAAGGTCTTTACAGAGTATCTGTCAGTCGCCCACAGACGCACCTGGTCGCATTTGCTGTGTTTTAAATTAATTTGCTTTTAATTTGCTTTATTATGTGGCAATTTCTCCTGCTTCGTACTTTTAATTAGTTTGCTTTTATCGTTAAGCTGTTAAGGGGCTGCCTCAGCTTTATGCTGCGGCAGCTTTTCCCCTTCACTTCCACAGTTTCCTGTTGTTGTTGCTGTTCTTGCTGAGCGAGCTGATTGAGTTTGCTGCCTGTGTGCTTTCAATGTCAAATTACGCATACGAGCCGTTGGCTGCTCTACGCGGTTTAGCTGCTGTGGCTTTTTGCCACAGTCTACATTAAGCCGACAGCAATAATTGTGTAGAATTAATTGAATGTATTTGCAGCTTAAATCCAATGCACTTCCATTATAGAATATCCGATATGATCTCTGCCAAACGCTCTGACAAGCTGAGTTGCGTAGAAGGTCTGTAGCTTGGCCGGGCACTTAGTGTTATCTTCTGGCTGACATCAAATCGGGCTGCGCATGCGCAAAATTGAACCAGTTTTTAAGAAGACTTGTTCTACGTCTCACTCACACCGCAATGTCTGCTCTCACTCTCTCTCTCTCTCTTTCTCTTACACGTACCCCTTCCATAAAAACACTGCTCTCTCTCTCTCTCTCGCTCTCCCGTTGGCCAACGAAGGCGTGGCCTAAACCAGTCGCTGCTGCTGATACAGAGAGCACATTGTGAGCGCTTCGACGCAGTTCGCCACACACATACATACAGGCTTGATTACTCACTCTCACACACGAACACATAGTGCCAGACACACACATATATACGCATACCTTGTGGTAGACCATTGAAAAAGTGATGAAAATAACTCTCTGTCACTTTATTGGCGCTTAACGAGTTTGAGTTGATGAAGAATTTAATTTATGATGCTGCTCACTCCACTCCACTCTCTCTCACTCTACATTGCTTTGGGGGGTGGGAGTGTTGGAGGGAGTGCTACAGCAGGCAGGAATGTGGGTGGTTTAAACGCTCTTAACCGCAGTGAGCACAAGTGCAGATGCAGACCCAAAAATTGGCAAAAAAAAAAGTACACTGTGAAATTAATGAACTCGTAACTGTCGCTTTGCCAAATTGGGCCGGCGCTGACTGGCGTATGTGTGTGTGTGTATGTGTTTGTGAGCATGTGTGTGTGTTTGCTAGAGTGTTAGCGCATGAAAGAGAGAAGAAGTGAGTGTGTGACAGAGATGCAGAGAGTGAGACACACAGCAGCAGTCGCTGCCGCCAGACGTCAAGCTTTGATGATTTAATTTTCTGGTCTTCTAATTTAATTTTATTATAGAAATACATAGACGGTGTGTGAGTGTGTGAGCGAGATAGACACAGCGAATGTGCGCGACTGAGACAGGGAATGGCAAAGAACAAAGCGACAGAGAGGGAAAGAGGAGGCAGACTGTCACACACACATACAGACGCGCACGAACAAGCATAGACATGCATGCAAATTCGTTAATGGAAAATGGTGGCGTTTAATTGAAAAAGGAAGTGCGCCAGGGGCGGGAGGAAGAGCACAAGGACCAAGTACAGAGTTCAGTTCAGTTTTTTATCCAAATTAATTTCCATGTGTGCGTTCGTCTCCTCTCACTCTCTCTATCTCCCTCTCTCACACACACACTTTCCACTGTTGTGTCACTTTGGCTTGTGCTCGGCGGTATTTTTATAGTCCTGTTGCTTTTGCAATTTGCAACAATTTGCAATTAAAGTTATTTGTTTGCCCGCGCACATTATTAATTGACAGACAGTTGGTGACGTAGCGCCCAATTTATTCTTTTTTATATCTGTATTATAACTTTTTCATATGCAAATATTATTATTTGTGTATCATGTAGACTCGACAGAACATACAACCAGAGCGATATTTAGCTTACTGTAAGTGAATGTAATTAAAATGCATTTGAACTTAACAAAAGCCAAATTTAATTATGAATTTTGTACTGTCACTTTAAATAAATAGACTTCAAAAAAACTTTTAAACTGCCAAATCTCATCTAGTGCTTAGGAGTTCTAAAACATAGGGTAACTTTTAGTCCAGCCACGGCGAGAGCAGCGCCTTGAAGTAGTGTGTTATTTGTCGGCATGCGTAAAGTTAATTGGTTTAAAAATGCGCAGATAATTACAAAATGGCGTTAATTAATCGTCAGCCGCACACATATTGATTTTGCTGCAACAATATTTAATGATTAACAATTAAGCGTGAAGCAAACTGCAAACTGTGCGCTGCAAGCTGCGAGTTGCGAACTGCGATTTATGATGCCTCTCTCTGCTTCAGCTGCTCCGGCTCTTTTCAACTCAACAAGCTTTCTGCCTTAATAAAACCAATTAAAATTCATTAGCAGCGAATTTCGAACACACACACACAAACACGCACACACACACACACATACAGAGAGACAGTCTTATGCAATCACTCACTAATGCCATCATGCGCTCGTTTTCTCAATTATTCATTCAATTTTCGTGGCACAAAAGCCGCATCTAGCAGCCACAGCATCAGCCACCGCTTCAGGTCTCTAGTTCTTCAGCTTGAGCTTGTGCTTCGCTTCTATACATATTCATGCAGCTAAATGAAAACGGCAAACGGCAAAAGCGGCAACACTTAAATGCAATTTACCTCAATTTCGAGCAACCACTACATACAACTTCATCATCATCTTCATCCCCATCCTCATCATCTTCATCTCCCTCAAACAGCAGCAGCAGCAGCATCAGCTATTCACATCGTCTTGGCAACGTCTTATGCCCCGCTTCTGTTGCTTGGCCCGCTTAGAGCGTCTTAACGTCTTTTCATGGCACTTACATCGTCATTCTATTCGTCTAATTTCATTTTCTTGCCATTTTCCGTGAACGAAGCGAGCGTTTAGTCGAGTCGTCTCGTTGCTGCTTCTGCCTCTGCTACTGTGCCACAATTTGCTGTTGTTGCATCCACAAGATTTGGCAGCTCATGCGTTTTTCTAATTACATTCAATTAGAATGTTGATTGATATGTTTGTCTTGCCACAGATTCAGGCAACGACGCATCAGCAGCTACAACAACTTAGCTCAGCTGAGCTGATCATTTGAATGCTATTTCTGGGTATTAGTTTATTGGCTCGTTGATTCCAATAAAACATTTGAACATTTCTTAATCGAAAGATAATATGAGAGTACTAATAAAAATAGCTTTAACTTTCAATTAAACTATTGATAGACCTTTTCAAAATATTCATTGCCATCGGCGTGACTTAAGCAGTTGTTGAAAAAATTATTGTTTATTGATGGTTGCGTTATAATAATTATGATCATATAAAATATGTTATTGAAAAACACATTAAATTAAAAAATACTTAGTTTCTGGTAAAAGCTTATAAGATAATATAAAACCAGTATTCATTCATATTTCATAGTTTCATATAATTTTTATATAACATATAATTTATATAGTTAATTTGCCATTTCAATGAAAATGAATTTTTTATTTTTTAATTGTTAAAATGACAATTTTGAAGCAAATTAAGCCGCCACAATTTATGCAAAAACGTTAATATATTTTGTCACATAACGTATAAAGCATAGATTGTACAAAATATGTTGCTAATTTGACGGCTTTGTGCTGTGACAAGTTTTTCTCTTTGACAACCAATTTGACATTGATTAGATGCAAGTTGATTGTCTATTATGCATAAAATTTAGTATGCATTTAAAATGTATCAACAATGGATAAAATGACAACAATTAGTCGTGCGTTCTTTGTTAACAATTTCGTTAGAGCGCTTTAAAATTAAAACATTTGCCCAATAATTTGCATAATGTTGGGCCAAAGTGCAATTCGGGTATTTCGAGCATTAATAAATTGAGTTATGCATTTTATAATTGCAATTTTGGTAAATTTCGCAACATTTTGCCATTGAGCGAAACGAGGCTTTCGCAATAAATTGAAATAATTATTTAGCTGAAAACAACAGCAAACAAAAATGAGAACAGAAAAGAAGAAATCGAATAAAATTGAAACGATTTGAATCGTGACCAAAAATTACGCTTTATTTTGTGAAATTGCAATTCAATTAAGGTCTCAAAACATTCAAATTGCGTTTGGCCATTGCGCAAATGTTGACAGTGCCGCAGCGATAACAGCAAAAACAACAAAAACAACGAGGACGACAAATGCAGTTGCAACAACAACTGCAGTGAAATTTGTTTGTATAATTTCATTAGCGTTGATTTGCAGCAATTGCAATTGCCGAAATTGCGGTCCCCAAAACTGGCCTGTTTCTGATTATAGCAAACAGAACAGACTACTTATTGGCAGAGAACGGGCGAGAAAGAGAGAGAGAGAGAGAGAGAGAGAGAGAGAAGAGCGAGGGAAAGGCAGGCAGATGTCCTGGCTTGCCCTTTTCAATAAAAATGAATTACCAGAAACTTGTCTGCTTCCTGCCTGCTCCAAAACAGATACAGACGAACTTCGGAACAGTCCCGGCTCGAGCTATGGCCTCAACTGATAATTAGAAGCTGCAATCACAGTTCTGCGAGTGTGAGTGTGTGCGTGTATGTGCGTGTGCGTGCGTGAGTGCGTGAGTAAGAGAGAGATGAGGCAAGGGTGCGTCACCGCAGGAGGCCCAATCCCAGGCAGCATTTGGATTCGAAATGTCCAGAACCAATGGGCGACATGTCCGCAACAGTTTCCGCATTGTACTAACACAATTATAGGTTGCAGACGCGCGCACACACACATACACACACACACACATACACTCAAATTCTAACACATGGCTGACTGAATGCAAAGCAATATCCTGCGGCGCTATCGCCGACGCTGAAGAAGCAGCGCTGCTTAATTAGTGGATTACTAAACGCAGACTCTAAATACTCTAAATACGAACAGCAACAATCACAGCAACAGCAACAATAAACAACAGCAATAAGCAGACCAATAACTATTACAACAACCACCAATTGTAGCAATAATGCGATGAAATTGTGTGGAAGATCTACTTTGGACCAGACGGCCTAATTAGACGTTTGCTAAGCACTGAGGGATGAAGGCTTCTTCCTTAAAACGGCATAACAATAATTAAATTTACTTTTGCACAAAATAGATTATTTAAATTTTTAATTATAATTAACTGAAGATTGTGCTATTCCAATTGGTAGTTGTGGTAAATCTTCTTCATACACAATTTAAAGTAGCTCTATTCAATACGCTTAGTTTGTGAATATATAAAGAATATTGTCATCTTATTCACATTTCATTTTAGAGTCAGAGAGTTTGCTATGACTGACATATTTGACATTGTCAATTAGAACAATATTCCAAAGCTATGCCTAAGATTTAGAATAGAAATACTCAGAAATTGGTATCTGTGACTATTAGATCACTAGTTTAATCTTCAACTTATTTTCCTGCGAATTATTTAACCGCTTTAAATAGTTGATTGCTAATTATAGAATAACGTTTTTGTTACTCGCCAAAATAAATAAATCCACTTAGCTAGTTCAGTTGGGAC